>JAGFPH010004306.1:0-10009 GCA_018207615.1 Philaenus spumarius | reverse complement strand
GCAAAGCATTTTTATGCAACAGTATATCTTTTTCAATCAATTGAAAGATTTTAAACAAAAATATCATTTCGATATATTTTATTATATTAATTGTGTTATAAGATAAACTTATTATTATTATTTTAATTTAGTTAAGTACAACTTTTAAACATGGCAACCCCGACTTTAAAGAAAGAATACCTTGAAATGATTCCCGAGTATAATGGAGAGCCAACTATGCTCGCTAGATTTGTGTCAATGTGTGACAAAATTGTAACTAAATTTTATGTATCAGAAAATCCTGAAGATTTTCAAAATGAATATCTTTTTTCATCTATATTAAGTAAAATTAAGGGACAGGCTTTAGAAGTTGTTGTAAGCTCTAACTCGTATTCATGGGTAGGCGTAAGAAAGACATTGTCGACCACCTATTTAGACAAGAAAGATTGTTTTACTCTAAACCTTGAAATGTCTGAATTAAAACAAGAGGTAAATGAATCCCCATTCAAGTTTTATGAAAGAATTCAAAAGCTTTTAAACTTACAAATCGCTTATTTTACTAATAAGGAGCCATCATCTTCCATTCATGTGTTATGTGCCTATGTACAAAAATTAGCGTTAAGAGTACTTTTAAGAGGATTACATGAATCAGTAGGATCTTTAATGAGAACAAAAGACCCACGGAGTTTAGAAGAAGCTTTAAATATGTTAACGAACGATTTTCAATTTAAAAATTCTAAATTGTATCAGAATAACAGACCCGCTCTAAACAAACCCGTTCAAATGCAAAGACCCGTTAAACAGAAAACTTTCCAACCTAAACAACTACCTTACCAAAATAACCAATATCAAAATACCCAAAACCCTTATTTTAACAAACCTTATCAGCAATTTCAACCAAGACAACCATTCAACACAAATCAACAGCAAAAGACTAATACAAATTTCAATCAAAATAAAAAACAATACAAACCTACACCTATGAGTATTTCCACGAGACAGACGGACAACGCGTTTAGGAACACAAAAATGTACCAAATAACCGGAAAACCCGCTGAAGAAATGTGTGACTTTGAACAAGACTTTGAACAAGATTTAGGATAAGCAGAGCAAAATTATAACGATAATTCTGAAAACCCCGAAATATGTCAGGAACAGTTTGAAATGTTAAATTTAAATGAAGACGGACCAAACGATAATTATTTTTTAGGAGCAATGAGCCTCGGAATAAATTCAACATAATGAATATCCACAATGACAGCAACGAATTGCCTTACATTTATGACCCGGAAACGAATTTAAATATCTTGATAGACACGGGAAGCACCAAATCATTTATAAAGAAAAACCTAGCAATTTAGATGTATAAAAACGCAATAAAGTCAGAACCTTTTGAGATAACCACAGCACACGGTACTTCAAGAGAAAAATATAGTTGTAAATTACCGTTATTAGGCAAGAAAGACGCAAAATTCTATTTGTTTAATTTTCATGAACAGTTCGACTTACTTTTAGGAATTGATAACATGAAAGAGTTAAAAATAAGCTTTGACTTTATTAAAAACACAATCACCTTACCAAGGAAAGACCAGACAATTAGAAAGTTACCTATACTCTATCTTAACACGGAAGAACCTGAACAACCAGAAACCAGACCCAATATTATTAAAAATAAAAACTTCCAAAGTTATGTAATTCAAGCAAGAAGTAAACAGATAGTGAAATTAAAAATTAAAAATATGTCTAACGGTCAAGGAGTAGTTCCGTATACTTAATGTAAAGGAATAGAGATTCCACAATGTGTTGTGACCATAAAAGATAATGAAGCACTTTGCCCAATTATTAATAATTCTCTAAATAAAATACAAATAACACCAAAACCATTGGAAATTGAACCATTAGATAATTTTGAAATTGTGGACGCCCGAAATGAAAATAATATTGACCTAAAATCTAAAGAAATAAATCTTAACTCAATAAATTGCAAAAACAAGAAATTATACCTAAATAAAATTAGGATAAAAAAGACGAAATAATCAAATTAATTAAGGAATACGCGGATATATTTCATGTTGAAGAAAATAACTTGACTTTTACCAATCAAGTAAAACACATAATAAGGACAACAGACGAAATTCCAATTTATAATAGAAGTTACAGATATCCAGAAATCTATAAAAAAGAAGTAAACAATCAAATTCAGGACATGCTTAAACAAAAAATAATTAGACACTCTAAATCACCTTGGAATAGCCCCATTTGGATTGTAACAAAAAAAGCTGACGCCTCAGGGAAGCAGAAATTTCGACTAGTGATAGATTTTAGAGGTCTTAATTCAAAAACAATCGTTGATAGATACCCGTTACCAAATATAACGGATATTTTGGACAAATTAGGCCGATCTCAATACTTTACGACCTTAGATCTAGCATCTGGTTTCCATCAAGTGGAAATAGACAAGGATAGCGTGGAGAAGACAGCTTTCTCAACTGAAAATGGACATTAGGAATTTTTGAGGAGGCAATTCGGATTGAAAAATAGTCCTCCTACATTCCAGAGAGTTATGAACAATATCCTACGTGGAATCCAAAATGAAACCTGTTTGACTTATTTAGACGACATAATAATATATTTAACCGGTTTGCAAGAACATGTAAACCGTTTACGTGAAGTTTTTGAAAGACTGAGACAGTCAAACTTTAAAATACAATTAGACAAGACTGAATTTCTAAGAAAAGAAGTAGCTTACTTAGGACACATAGTAACACCAGAAGGAGTTAAACCTAACCCTGAAAAAATTAAAATTATAAAAAACTATCCTGTACCAAAAACCACCAAGGAAATTAAAGGATTTTTAGGCCGAGTAGGTTATTATAGGAAATTCATTAAAGAGTTTGCAAAAGTTACAAAACCATTTACCAACTGTTTAAAGAAGGATGTAAAAATTGATATAAATAAGCCGGAATATATTGAATGTTTTGAAAAATGTAAGAACATGTTGTGCAATGAACCCATTTTACAATATCCAGATTTTGAGAAAGAATTTACCTTAACAACGGATGCAAGTAATTTTGCAATTGGAGCGATTTTGAGTCAAAATGTAAAAGGAGCAGATTTACCAATAGCCTATTCTAGCAGAACTTTAAATAAGAGCGAAACTAATTACTCAGCAATAGATAAAGAATTACTAGCAATTGTTTGGGCAACCAAATATTTGAGACCCTATCTTTTCGGAAGAAAGTTCAAAATATATACTGACCATAAACCCTTACAATGGTTATTTTCAGTGAAAGAACCCAACTCTAAGTTATTAAGATGGCGTTTGAAATTAGAAGAATTTGACTATGAAATTAAATATAAGAAAGGAAAAACTAACCAAAATGCAGACGCACTTTCCAGAATTCAATTAAATATAACTCAGAAGAAAATAACTAATGTCGACAAAATTGACCCAGATTTAGAAAGACCAAGTAATGAACTAATTGGATCATATTTCCCAGAATTTGAATACGTAGAATCAATGGTAGTAAACCTGGACGAGGAAGACGACACGGACCAGACCATTCACTCTAATTATGAAGGAAACACTCAAATAGAAATTTCAATATCAGACGAACCCGTAAACTTCGGCAAGAATCAAATTATACTTTCCCTAGTTAAACGAAATCCAGAAAAAACAAAAATTCAAAAACTATTCGGAATAACAAAAATTAGATTTATTATAGAAATATCAGAAAAAAATTTTGAAGAAGATTTAGTAAACTTTTTAAAGGAATATCTCGTACTGAATGTTAAATATAATCTATATTTTGAAAACGATTTTTATGAGAAATTTACAGCATGTGTAATGAAAAACTTTAAGAGTTCACAACTAAATTTAGTCAAATGTAATGAAAAATTATTAGATGTAACCAATCCTGAAGAAACTGAAGAGATTGTAAGTAACTACCATGTCAGACAGAGGTATTACCGAAACTTATAATCAGATCAAAAGGAAATATTAGTGGCCAAATATTAGGAACAGTGTTCAAGAGTTTATTAACAATTGTGAAATATGTTTACAAACAAAATATGAAAGAGTTCCCATAAAAACAGAACTATCTCTTACGCCCACAGCTTCTACACCTTTAGATATAATAGCAATAGACACGGTGACATTTGATAAAGCAAAGTTTGTAACCGTAGTAGATACGTTCTCTAAACACGTGCAGCTATATAGAATAGCTAGCCAGCATGCTACAGAGATAAGTGACAAGCTGATAGACTACTTCGTAGAACGTGGTGTACCGTACGTTATCATCTCTGACAACGGTACAGAATTTAATAATAAAGTAATTAAGGAACTTATGGAATTGCATAAAATAAAAATTCATTTTATAAGTACTCAGCACCCCCAATCGAATGGTATTTGTGAACGTGTTCACTCCACATTAGTTGAACATATCAGATTAATGAACAATCAACCAGAATTTAAGAATGACACAATTACAAAGAAAATGAAATACGCCGTAATAGCCTATAATAACACCATTCATTCTGTCACAAAACTAACACAAGTTGAGATACTATATGGACACGTTAATTCAAATTCAATTTTCGATGTAAACCCAGAAAACAAAATTATGAACGACTATATGAATTCTCATAAAGAAAAAACGAAGAAGTTATACGAAAACATAAGAGAGATAAGCCTTAAGCTTAAAGAAAGAATTCAAGAAAAAAGAAATGTAAACAAGGAACCGCTTCCGGAAATTCCACAGGAAGTCTATGTAAAAACTGTTCAAAAACAGGGTAAGACCAAAAATAAATATAATAAAGAAGAAATTATATCCATCGACCCGGAAAGGAAAACAGCCGAAATAAAAACAAGAAATATTAATACAAAAGGAAAAATACACTTGTCAAATATTAAGAGGCCCAGGAAAAAGAAGAAAACCTCTCATTCCAAACCTTTTACGTGTTCCAGGTCCATCACTCTGTACACAGCAACCGCAGTAGAAATCTAAGACATCTCTAAAAATGTAGGAGTGATCCCAATATACCTTGGCGTTGCAAAACTCCAAACATCAGACCATACCTTTGTACACAACTTTAACCTTGAAAAAATGTATATCCCAACTTTATAATATAGGAAGTTACTATGACCATGTGTTAATCCATTTTAATGAAAACTGTGAAGCTTGTAGCTTGAACATGTATAATAGAGAAGTATTAGAGAGTAAGAATAAAATAAGAGATATGTTAAATTACTTTAAGTATATTAATCATACAAAGAGTGTTATAGAAGAAAAATTAGAAATAATTATGTTAAAAGATGTCAGAAGTAAAAGAGGCATTTTTAATGGTTTAGGATCAATTGTAAAATTTATCACAGGTAATCTAGATGCCTATGATTGTGAAAAATATGAAAGAATATTGACTGATTTAAAGAATAACCAAAGTAATGTGTTAGATCAACTGGATAATCAATATTCAATTAATGTAAATATAATTGATGAATTTAATAAAACAATAAATGTAATTGAAGAAAACTTTCAAGAATTAAAAGTTAAAATGTTAGTTGTATATCAAAAAATCAATGAACAATTTGAAATTGAGCAATTTAGAAATATACTGAATCAATTAAATATTGTATACAATATAATGTTACATCTGATGCAAGATATAGAAAATTCTCTAACTTTTTGTAAATTAGGAACGCTACATCCAAGTGTAATATCTGCACAGGAACTGTTTGAAGAAATAAGCAAAATTAAGAGTTATTATAAAGGTAAATTACCTATAGAACCTAGTTTAAATAATATTTGGGAAATTGAAAACTTACTAGAGATTAATTGTAATATTAGTTCTAAAGAAATTGTATATTTTATTAATTTACCTATTGTGGAACCAATTGATTATACTTTGTATAAACTAACCTCTGCACCTGCATTATATGAATCAAATTATGTAACCATTATACCTAGAGTAAGATATGTTTTAGTTCATAAAACCATGTCTAATAAAATTGTAATGTTAGGTTTAAAAGATAAGTGTAATATCAAGATCCACAATCCCCAAATATGCTCGTTTTCCCAAATCACTCATCATGAACTTATATGTGAAAATTCTATAATAAACTTTGGTACCTCTAATAAGTGTAAATATGTGAACTTGGAAATTAGTGAAAACATTATTAATTGGACACCAGAAATTGAACAATATCTGATAATCTTTCCTGAGAAAGAAGTTTTAAAAGTTATAAGTGCTAAAGAAACTAACGAAATATCTTTAAATGGAATCTTTTTGCTAAACATTAATAACAATAACGATGTTGTTGAATATAACAATCAAATACTCTTGCATTCTTCCAGTACTAATACAGGGCATCCTAGAGTACTATATGCTACAGACTTTGTGTTACAGGTAGATCAACAGCCGGATATTTCCATCAATTTACATAAACTGGACTTAAACCAAATAAATTTGAACAAAATATCCAAAGTGAACAAAATGGTAGAATTAACTACAAATTTTAGTATATGGACAATAATATTGCATTGTAGTTACTGTTATTTTATACGCAACATACAGGTATACCAGGAAAAAGTATTCGACTTCGAGTCAGCCAACACCTCAGCCACAGCAGAGATCTCGGCTTATCCCCGAAGTTCTATTTAGGGATGGAGGAGTTATTTCCACAAATAATGTTTAATCTATATAAAATATTGTTAACGTGACTGTATGTTAGCTGAGTAAGCATTCTTTAGATGTAGAGGCTGAGAGCCATTATTCCTCAGTCGTAGTTAGAAGCTCGCTCCGTGAACATCTACAAGTACATTAGTAGTTTACGTATTATTTGTTATAAATAGTTTACAAGTATAATAAATTGTTTGTAATAAATAAAAAGAATTTTTATTAAATAGGTACAAGAATAATATTTGTTTTTTAAAAATCCAAATGCCTTAACACGAGACGTAACTGGCGCAGTCGGTAGGACAAGTTTCGGAAATTAAAAGAAAGTTTAATTTTTTTCGGTTTCAACCGTTAACGAAACGAACACCTTCGTAGACGCATTCTTAACCAACGCATTGGGCGTGTATCGGAAAGATATTATTCGAAAGTGACTGTGAAGTGAGTGAAGTGAATCTTAGCAAAGATACCACATCGACAACTGTAGTTTGCAAGGATACCAGACAACAGGACTCGCAACCAGAGGGAATCTCGCCAACCAACCCCGCAACAGACAAGAGGAAACAACGCAACGACGTTACCCCAAAAATCAACTACCCGGATCCTAATATGAGCATATATTTGTGGATCTTGTGAGTAGAAAAGAAACACCTATTAAAAATATACGCAAAGCATTTTTATGCAACAGTATATCTTTTTCAATCAATTGAAAGATTTTAAACAAAAATATCATTTCGATATATTTTATTATATTAATTGTGTTATAAGATAAACTTATTATTATTATTTTAATTTAGTTAAGTACAACTTTTAAACATGGCAACCCCGACTTTAAAGAAAGAATACCTTGAAATGATTCCCGAGTATAATGGAGAGCCAACTATGCTCGCTAGATTTGTGTCAATGTGTGACAAAATTGTAACTAAATTTTATGTATCAGAAAATCCTGAAGATTTTCAAAATGAATATCTTTTTTCATCTATATTAAGTAAAATTAAGGGACAGGCTTTAGAAGTTGTTGTAAGCTCTAACTCGTATTCATGGGTAGGCGTAAGAAAGACATTGTCGACCACCTATTTAGACAAGAAAGATTGTTTTACTCTAAACCTTGAAATGTCTGAATTAAAACAAGAGGTAAATGAATCCCCATTCAAGTTTTATGAAAGAATTCAAAAGCTTTTAAACTTACAAATCGCTTATTTTACTAATAAGGAGCCATCATCTTCCATTCATGTGTTATGTGCCTATGTACAAAAATTAGCGTTAAGAGTACTTTTAAGAGGATTACATGAATCAGTAGGATCTTTAATGAGAACAAAAGACCCACGGAGTTTAGAAGAAGCTTTAAATATGTTAACGAACGATTTTCAATTTAAAAATTCTAAATTGTATCAGAATAACAGACCCGCTCTAAACAAACCCGTTCAAATGCAAAGACCCGTTAAACAGAAAACTTTCCAACCTAAACAACTACCTTACCAAAATAACCAATATCAAAATACCCAAAACCCTTATTTTAACAAACCTTATCAGCAATTTCAACCAAGACAACCATTCAACACAAATCAACAGCAAAAGACTAATACAAATTTCAATCAAAATAAAAAACAATACAAACCTACACCTATGAGTATTTCCACGAGACAGACGGACAACGCGTTTAGGAACACAAAAATGTACCAAATAACCGGAAAACCCGCTGAAGAAATGTGTGACTTTGAACAAGACTTTGAACAAGATTTAGGATAAGCAGAGCAAAATTATAACGATAATTCTGAAAACCCCGAAATATGTCAGGAACAGTTTGAAATGTTAAATTTAAATGAAGACGGACCAAACGATAATTATTTTTTAGGAGCAATGAGCCTCGGAATAAATTCAACATAATGAATATCCACAATGACAGCAACGAATTGCCTTACATTTATGACCCGGAAACGAATTTAAATATCTTGATAGACACGGGAAGCACCAAATCATTTATAAAGAAAAACCTAGCAATTTAGATGTATAAAAACGCAATAAAGTCAGAACCTTTTGAGATAACCACAGCACACGGTACTTCAAGAGAAAAATATAGTTGTAAATTACCGTTATTAGGCAAGAAAGACGCAAAATTCTATTTGTTTAATTTTCATGAACAGTTCGACTTACTTTTAGGAATTGATAACATGAAAGAGTTAAAAATAAGCTTTGACTTTATTAAAAACACAATCACCTTACCAAGGAAAGACCAGACAATTAGAAAGTTACCTATACTCTATCTTAACACGGAAGAACCTGAACAACCAGAAACCAGACCCAATATTATTAAAAATAAAAACTTCCAAAGTTATGTAATTCAAGCAAGAAGTAAACAGATAGTGAAATTAAAAATTAAAAATATGTCTAACGGTCAAGGAGTAGTTCCGTATACTTAATGTAAAGGAATAGAGATTCCACAATGTGTTGTGACCATAAAAGATAATGAAGCACTTTGCCCAATTATTAATAATTCTCTAAATAAAATACAAATAACACCAAAACCATTGGAAATTGAACCATTAGATAATTTTGAAATTGTGGACGCCCGAAATGAAAATAATATTGACCTAAAATCTAAAGAAATAAATCTTAACTCAATAAATTGCAAAAACAAGAAATTATACCTAAATAAAATTAGGATAAAAAAGACGAAATAATCAAATTAATTAAGGAATACGCGGATATATTTCATGTTGAAGAAAATAACTTGACTTTTACCAATCAAGTAAAACACATAATAAGGACAACAGACGAAATTCCAATTTATAATAGAAGTTACAGATATCCAGAAATCTATAAAAAAGAAGTAAACAATCAAATTCAGGACATGCTTAAACAAAAAATAATTAGACACTCTAAATCACCTTGGAATAGCCCCATTTGGATTGTAACAAAAAAAGCTGACGCCTCAGGGAAGCAGAAATTTCGACTAGTGATAGATTTTAGAGGTCTTAATTCAAAAACAATCGTTGATAGATACCCGTTACCAAATATAACGGATATTTTGGACAAATTAGGCCGATCTCAATACTTTACGACCTTAGATCTAGCATCTGGTTTCCATCAAGTGGAAATAGACAAGGATAGCGTGGAGAAGACAGCTTTCTCAACTGAAAATGGACATTAGGAATTTTTGAGGAGGCAATTCGGATTGAAAAATAGTCCTCCTACATTCCAGAGAGTTATGAACAATATCCTACGTGGAATCCAAAATGAAACCTGTTTGACTTATTTAGACGACATAATAATATATTTAACCGGTTTGCAAGAACATGTAAACCGTTTACGTGAAGTTTTTGAAAGACTGAGACAGTCAAACTTTAAAATACAATTA
>JAGFPH010004305.1:83418-94672 GCA_018207615.1 Philaenus spumarius | reverse complement strand
ATATAATTTTCCCAATAATCAACTTTTTCACTATTCGTGTACGTTAATTGCTCATTTTCGCCCACTCATAAGCCCGAGTACATATTGTGAGTTTTACCATTCAAAAGACAATTAAATGTACTATAATCCTGTGTAAAGGTGTTTTAGGTACACCTCCCGGAACAAGGAACAAAACTCATATAAAGATCCCGATAATTGACTTTTTCACTATTCTTGTACGTTAATTGCGCATTTTAGCCCACTCATAAGCCCGAGTACATATTGTGAGTTATACCATTCAAAAGAAAATTAAATTTACTATAATCCTGTGTAAAGGTGTTTTAGGTACACCTCCCGGAACAAGGAACAAAACTCATATAAAAGTCCCAAAAATCGACTTTTTCACTATTCGTGTAAGTTAATTGCGTATTTTCGCCCACTTATAAGCCCGAGTACATATTGTGAGTTATACGATTCGAACAACAATTAAGTGTACTATAATCCTGTATAAAGGTGTTTTTGGTACACCTTCCGGAACAAGGAACAAAATTCATATAAAGGTCCCAATAATTGACTTTTTCACTATTCGTGTACGATAATTGCGCATTTTCGCCCAATCATAAGCCCGAGTACATATTGTGATTTATTCCTTTCAAAAGGCAATTAAATTTACTATAATCCTTTGTAAAGGCGTTTTAGGTGCACCTCCTGGAATAAGGAACAATACTCATATAAAAATCCCAATAATTGACTTTTTGACTATTCGTGTAAGTTAATTGCGCATTTTCGCCCACTCATTTGCACGAGTACATATTATGAGGTATACCTTTCAAAAGGTAATTAAATTTACTGTAATCCTGTGTGGAGGTGTTTTAGATACACCTTCCGGAACAAGGAACAAAATTCATATAATTTTCCCAATAATCAACTTTTTCACTATTCGTGTACGTTAAGGCTCGGCTCTCTACATTCAAAACGGCGAAGTTGGGTACCAATTTCAATGTTAAATAACCAAAACATACCTTCACTATTAAGCATATTTTTCTGTTGTTTTTGGCAAAAAACGAAAGCTGTATTTTTTTTCTTAAAGTAAAATAGATTGTGGGTGTTGATTGCTAAAGTTTTTTGCAATATTTCTTTTTGCAACTGAGTAAAAAATTAATAAAGTTTACTATTTTTTACTATTTATATCATACGTTTATGAAAACAATAACACGGGTTTTGAAAATGTATTCGGCAATCAACATCCGCATATGATAGTACTTCAAAATGAAACCAAAATTTTAAATTTATTCCACGAATTAACGGAAAAAAATGACTTATTCTGTAGCATTGCTCTTATGGGAATCAGATTCAATATGGCGCAGGGTAAGCGCCCCCTTAATTGCTCATTTTCTCCCACTCATAAGCCCGAGTACATATTGTGAGTTATACCATTCGAAAGAGAATTAAATTAACTATAATGCTGTGTGAAGGTGTTTTAGGTTAACTCTCCCGGAACAACGGTTACCTTCGGAAACATTCGTACATCATCGTATAACATAAATAATTTACAAAATCATATGGCTAGCCTAATGTACCAATTTAACTTGCATAGGAATAGTATATTTCGTCACAAGTCCGGAAAGTGGCCGTTACCGGTGCAAAATCAACTTGGTAACTTAACATATTATCATATACAATGAAGAACACTCTACTCACACACATATATACCCAAATATTTAAGAACAATAAAACGTCATGTTTTTGTGTCATACAAGAACTTATAAACGGTCATCAAAATCAACTTGGTAACTTAACATCTTATCATATACAATGAAGAACACTCTACTCACACACATATATAGTTAAATATTGAAGAACACTAAAACGTCATGTTTTTGTATCATACAAGAACTTATAAACGGTCATAAAAAACAACTTGGTAACTTAACATCTTATCATAAACAATGAAGAACACTCTATTCACACACATAAATATACACAAATATTAAAGAACACTAAAAGTCATGTTTTATTATCAAACAAGAACTTTAAAACGGTCATCAAAATCAACTTGGTAACTTAACATCTTCTCACATACAATGAAGAACACTCTACTTACACACACATATATACCCAAATATTGAAGAAAACTAAAACTTCAAGTTTATGTACCGTACAAGAACTTATAAACTATCTTCAAAATCAACTTTATTACTTAACATCTTCTCACATACAATGAAGAACACTCTAGTCACACACATATATACCCAAATATTGATGAAACTTAAAACGTCATGTTTTTGTGTCATACAAAAACTTTTAAACGATCATCGAAATCAACTTTATAACTTAACATCTTCTCACATACAATGAAGAACACTCTACTCACACACACATATGTACCCAAACATTGAAGAACACTAAAACGTCATGTTTTTGTATCATACAAGAACTTTTAAACGATCATCAAAATCATTTTGGTATTTTAACATCTTCTCACATACAATGAAGAACACTCTACTCACACACACACACACATATATACCCAAACATTGAAGAACACTAAAACTTTATGTTTTTTGTATCATACAAGAACTTTTAAACGACAATCAAAATCAACTTGGTATATTAACATCTTCTCACATACATTGAAGAACACTAAAACGTCCATGTTTTTGTATCATACAAGAACTTTTAAACGATGATCGAAATCAACTTGGTATTTTAACATCTTCTCACATACAATGAAGAACACTCTACTCACACACACACACACACACACACACACACACACATACTTGTAGGACGTACCAAATGGCGAGGCACACTCACACAATGTCAAACGGGGAGACTGTGTTTCCGATGTCTGGTCCATATTAGATTGCATACATATGTTAGTAAAATTGCCCGTATTCGGTATGTAACATCAAAATTAACATTTTTTCAATTTAGGAAATCCACACTAAAGCTTCTAGATGAGGAGGGAGACAAACGGCGAGATTTTCACGCAAGTTGCACACTCCGCTTGAATATTGCTAGACTAGAAACCTTTCTTTTATGCACTTGTCAACCCATAAAAGATTTATTGTAGGGTCTACTATCAAAGAGCCGACGGATTTAACAACATGTTTGCCTCTTTGCTACTAAGAAATTATTTATTAACAATATGTTTTTTCTCCTTTACGTTTAATATTTATTGACTACAAATAATATAAGTTAACCATTTTTAGCTGTTTTAAGGCATTTTTGTGTAGCAAAATGCAGCTCATTATTGGAAAACTGGTTCTTGTTGGAAACCAGGAAATTAACATGTCTATTAACTAATTTCAGACCAGGGCAGTAAACACAACTGTCCATCAATTTCAGCATAAAAAAATTTGTACAGTTTAATTCCTCATAGTATCCTTAATACAGATATTTTTTCTCAAAGGTGTTTATTGTCGCTAAGCGATATCTTCCTTAATTCTCCATCAAAATTAATTATTCAAACTTCATTTTAAGCTTTTGTTCCCCGCTATTCACGAAAATAGACAAACAGCTATTCAATTCATGTTTTCCTTACAAAAATTGATTAAAAACTCTTGTATAATATACTTTATATGGTTCCTAATGAAATGCGATTAACAATCTGTTTAACTAGCATGACTGCTGTTAGATTGTATACAAACTAACATTCTATATGAAAACTGTTATTTATAATCCATCGTAAATAAATAAACGTAATTAACTCAATTAAATCAACTTATTAAATTAGGTAAGTGTAGGTCTACTCCTAACTTGTGAAATATTCGCACATGTCAAATAGTATTTATGATTTTGGTGGCTAAGAGAAATAAACTAAACATTGCAATATTATAAACAAATAAATACAGTTATTTAAACAGTTTATTAGAAAATCAAGAAAATTCAAACACTTTTGAAAGTAAAGTATTGTTTCTAAAAGTAAAAGTAAAAATAAAATACAGAAAACAATCCTCACAAAAATACGTTTATTTGTCAAACACGTTTCAACGACAAAGTCGTCATCTTCAGTGACATATGAGCTTCAACTTAATTATAACGTAGTTATTAGTTATAAATTTATTAGATACTAGAGGGCTCCGCCACCTGCTCGCTTCACTCGTCAACCCCCTCGGTGACTCATGTAGAAGCAAATGCAAACAGATTATTTTATATAAATAGGCCTACTATTAAATTCTAATACGTCTTATTTATTTTTAATTAGAATGTAACAGAGTGGTTTCTTATTTTTAAATTTCTTAACTCAAGCTAATATTTATTTGTGTGTGTTGAAACATGAGTTGGTTCAGTCTAGGCCTAAATTTAAATATTATTTTTCACTAAGCTGGACATCCAAATCAACGGTTTTACCTGTTATTTTATTCAATTCGTTGCTATCGTAATGAATAAATATTTACATTCAAGAAATATGTGTTGCTTCATCAGTCTAGGAATAACCGAAAATTATGTTTAATTTATTTGACCTGCCTTAACGGCAACATACAGACATAATTTATATTTTTATGCATGTCTTTGCCACAGTAAGATTCAAATGATGTCGCGTAAGTGTCATCTTTCAATTGTCGGTTTTTAGTTTTTCATAATGTTGCTTATTTATACATTTAGCGGTTTGCGCGCTGTCAGTTAAATGTATTTTTCTTTTAAATTTTATAATAAATTAAAATGAAATTTAGCACACGTACAAATAAAGAATTTATTTTTTGTGTGTTCTGTGATCAGTTTAAAATTATGCTCTCCGTTTTTTTAACATTTATACGGAGTTTGAAATAGTTTTCTAAAACATCTTTCAAGTAAGATCCGATACATTATTGTAGAGGTTATGGCCATATTTGGTTCAAAGGTACTGACAATTATCTTAACTAGTGGACCCGGCAATGCTTTGCTATTGCTTGATTTACCTAACCTAAAATTATATTCAGTTTTTGATCCAAATCAGTTGTTGATCAAAATCAGCTGTTGATCAAAATCAGCTGTTTTAAGCTTTTCATACGAACAGCTGTCTTTTGTGCCCCTGATAAAATCAAAAGAAATCTTTCTTCTTCTTCCTTAAGATTGACCTTCCATAAGATTAACATTGAAACTTTGAGGGCCACTGGGGCGTATCCCTGAGGACCGATGTAAATTATAATGGGATTCTGCTCATCTACAGGATACTACCTTTCTAACGGTATGCGCGAATTTCTCCTACGATGCACACAAGCTGAGAAAAAAGGACGACAAGTTTTGTGCTTGCCTATTAATATATAGATTACTTCTCAAAAAGTTTTGTAACTCTGGACTATTATTTGCAAATAAATTATTTCCTCAGTGACAAAAGCAGAGATTGTATCGAACAGTTAGCGTTTTCACGAATATTTAATGTTTTTTTATGTTATTCTTTAAACTGTATACAATGCTTTTTGATGTACACCTTGTGCGTAACTTTACTTTTGCCAGTCTTTAAAAATATATCATCTTCATTTGGCGTTAAAGCTGTCAGGATTGCATACGCACAAATTAAATAGATTCCGGTTTGTTCATTTACATTATACTGGCTTAATATTCATTTCTCAAGCTAAACGATAGTTTGATAATTGATATCGGTTCTAGTTTGACTGACTTTAAATACGTTTTTATTAACACCTGATCATTTCCCCCTACTACCTACTTTTGTAGTGATCAGCGTCTTTAAAAGTTAAAAAAATATTTAAAAATAAATTTAACTACATATTTTATATAACCTCAATAAATGTTTTAATAAATGGTTTGGAAGGGAATTTGGAGCATTTGTATTTATAAATTATCACTTTCAAAGTCAGAAATATTGTACTAGTTCAATCCAATTGTTATTTCCTTTAGGTTAAAACCACCTAAAACTAAATGATCAGGTAGAATTCATGTCAAACTCGCCCTTGTTAAAACCATTGTCTTCACTATGACCTGAGATCCTCCCAAGCCCTTCCCTTTTGTTTGTTAACCAAGTAAAGTTTCTCTGTTGTATATTTACGTCGGTTTTCTATATTTTCCTCAGTCTGGGTCAGGTGCTTATGTGGCTTCAAAAATATTATTTTTTTTAGACTACAACATTTATGGTTATGCCTTCAGTCGGGGGCGACAATGTTGCCAGATTTAACACATCCCATGTTGCCGTCAAGTGCACCTTTTCTAACTAAGGGTTCAGTCCAATCGTTCTTGTCAATTCCTTAGATGAGGGTGTTGCTTGCTTCCATTATTTATGATAAAACCATACTATCATGCACCCGAGAATATTCATTTATTGAAAATTTTCAAGATATTGACTAGCACATTTATCACATATATTTATCAGAATATTTTTATAATCTAATTTTTAAACCGATATCTTGAAAATTATTGATTCTGAAGCATTAAATTAAGTAATAATTGATCTCTTGAGTGTAAGCGCTCTCTCTTTCAAAATATGCCTAAAGAGTCTTTAAAAGGGAGTCTTTAGAAGTGCCCCCCTGGGGTCCCAGGGTGGTCGGACATATTTTTCAAGGGCAGATTCGAAATCTGCGATCATCAAAACCCCTGTATAAATACTTTGATAATGTTTCATGAGTTCAAACAATGTTTATAAATTATGGAAAATGATGCACTTTATGCATGCCCAAAATGCACTTTTTGTCTGCCGACAAGGTATTATGTAGACTTTTTTCCTGAGAGTTCTCCGAATACAATGCCGAAACTGCATCGCGATCGGTGCTGTAGAAAAATATTTAGTTACTCTGGATGATTTTAGTCTAATTTCCCAGGTTTATCTAGAGACTCAAAACTATTTGACCGAGTTCACTAAAACTTTCACAGTTTAACTATTGGCCTATCATTATTAGGATTGTTTAGACATTACAGTTACCTTAGTCTAACGGGTTGAAATGGGGTTATTATTCCTACAAAATAAATATAAATTAAACTATTATCCTACTAGATAAAATTCAAAAATTATGCAATATTATTATATTTTCAAAAACTACTCAACTAATTTCACCTTTTACACATATTAGTACCATGATTGTTTATAGAACAACCAAAGAGTTTAAAATGGAGTAGCTACCCCTATACAATAAAAATAAATTGCACTAACTTCCTACAAACTTAAAATCTAAATTTTTGTAATATTCTTAAGTGGCATAAAAACGTTTTAAAATTCGATTACTTTAGTCAAAGTAATGAAATGAAATTTAAAATTTAAATTAAATAAAACTATAGCGAATTATTTTCGGGTCCACTAGTTTGAATATAAAATCATTAACTATTTTTAGTCATATGGACTATTATTCTAAATATATTGAACTTGTCTCTTTACCTGATATTACAAGTAATCTGTAATAAAAAAGTTTTAATATATTTTTGCAAGGCATGGCATTCCTTAAACATTAGTTACTGATGGTGGATCTCAATCTACTGCTAATTTATTTAAACAAAATGTAACTGATTATGAATACAAACATATAATAATAAGCACAAAACATTCACGTCAAATGGCTCAGCATTAGCAGCTGTTAAAATAGCTAAAGGGATACTTTAAAAAATGTGATTATGATAAGACATCTTTATTGTCTTACATAAAGATTTATCTTTATTCTGTTACAGAAATACTGCAAAACCTTAATTTGCCTTCACCAGCAAAGTTATTGTTTTCTCGAAATCTAAATACCTTTTTACCACATAAAAGTAGTTATCTTAAGTCAAAATTAGTCAAACCAACATTATTAGCACTAAGAAAAAGAAGCAAAAAAGCTATACAAAAGTATTATAATAACACAGCCAAGCCTTTACCAGATATAAATGTCAATGACAATAAAAATAATATTACTGTACTTTAAAAAAAACCTTTAGAACTTTCTTGAACTCCTGGGAAATTTATAAGTAAAGAAACGATTTATGTAATAAAAGATGAAAATAGTAAAAAATATCAAAATTTTGTAATTAATTATATATTTTCCAACTGGAAATATTCTCAATAAAAATAATTGTTCTAATGGGAAAATTAATACTGTCAGTAACAGAAGTTTTAGTAACAGAATTTTTTTAGAAAAACTAGATTTAAAAAAAAAATAATGTAATTAAACAAATGTATGGTTACATTATTAAAAATGACGACAAGTTAACCATCCTAAACAAACTATATGCAGATCAAATAGTTTCATTTTAATTGAATTTGTATTTTAGTAAACAGTATTGCTTGTTTTACACTTTAATTTCTTTAACAATAATTTACTTGGCTATTAGAAATGTTATTTACCTTATTGTAAAGTTTATTTTGTAAAAGTGTCATATCATAAACTAACATTATTAGTCAATCATGTAAAGATTAAGAACTTTTATTTTATCAGAGAGGAAAGAAGTTGATGTAATGTTGTAAATTATAAACTACATTAACATAGATAAACCTCATGAAAATAGTATGTACTTGATCATAGACAAGATACATGGATCTGTGGTATATCCACTACAATCAAGATGGCTACTTTGTGCAAGACCTGCAGTTCACTACATTAATTATTATGAATCATTATTTATAATAAATAATAACCTTTGCTAAGTAATATAAGTGTTTTCATTATAAAGCATAATCAAGGTATAACCCATGAATTATTTTAATAATTATTGGCTAAACAAACTTAAACCCTCTTTTACGTCTAAAATTATTTCATTTAAAGCAACAAAAATGTCGTATTACTTTGGTGAAATAAGAACTTCACAAATAGGCGATGGTAACCACCCAGGGCTTTCGCCTATACAAATTAAAAAACCTTCAAAAATTTGAATTTAAGTTCTTGAATTATAGTTCTCAAAAGTTTCAAATTTTAAAATCATAACTGTTTAGTGAGTCAAATTAATAATGTTTCAAACATTTGTTCAGCAAATAAAATAAAACAAGGAATACAGAGACCCTATTTTTAACACAACGGAACAGATCACTGCAAATCGGGTTTAGAAATTTTTCAAAATAACTGCCTTTGTTTGTTTCCTTTTGTTCTGCAGGTCACCTTTAGCTTTAGGTTTACTTCTGGGAAGTTTAGCGGGTAAAGGGTGTCATTGTATCTCATCCGTCCGATTTGTTTGTCATAATAGATTTATTACACTCCCAAAGTACCTGCACTATGTCTATTTGTTAATATCTTGAATATTACTAGACTAGAAACTTTTCTTTTATAAACATGTCAACCCATGAAAAATATATTGCATTATCAAAAAGCCGACGGAGTTAACAACATTTTTGCCTCTTGCTACTAAGAAATTGTTAAAAATATGTTTTTCCACCTTTACGTTTGATATTTATCGACTAAAAATAATGTAAACTAGAAATTTTAAACTGTTTCAAGAAACTTCAAGGCTTTTTATATCAATATGAGTTAATTGCTTTTATCCGAGTTTGATAAAAGTATATTTGGACTGTTAAAGTTTATTTTGTTCAAATTACAGATTATTATATTTAATACTTTAAAGTAATGTTAAAAGAAGTTTTTAATATTTTTGAAGGAATACCATCACAACCAGCACAGTTGTGTTACGGTAGTTTAGGAGCTAAGCACGTCATCTACAGCGGAGACCGCATTAACATAGGAGGTGAATTATTATTTGTAGTTTACTGTGAAACTAAAGCTTTTAGCAAGGTTTTGTTCAAACAGAAGCCTATAACTATATCTATTAAACGAATTGAATGAAGACGATATATTGTATATTGACGAAATCTGGGATGTCTTAAGTATGAATTTGTGTTTCGTTTACAGAAATTTGTCATTTCGTCCATTCATGTAGCTGGTTTATTTTGGAAAATGTTCAATGTTATGGAATTAAAACTTAGCATAGCAATTAAAAACCGTATTTTGAACTATTTATGAAATAAAAAATTTAACTATTAAACGGTAGAATAATTTACCAAATAACTAGAGATAAGTGATAATTCAATTTAAAATAAATGGAAGCAACGTTATAATTAAAAACAAATATTTTTTCCCGTGCAGGGAAAGCAAAGGGATATTAGCTCATACTGCCGTGAATGTGATCAACAAATTATTTGTTTGATTCGTTTTGTATACAAAAATCGTGTGTGTAGAAAAATATAAAACCATGACCAACATGACATAAAAAAAATATTTTCGTCATGCTGCTTTAAAAACAACCACTGTATATGGTTGAACCACTCGAAATCAATTTTGAAAAAATCAAAATGGGTGTAACTCAAAAATTTTAAATACTCCCAAATAGCATTGTGTAGCATATCGTTTGAAAGCTTATTTAATTACAAATCCCAAAAGAATAATAATTAATAAGTAACAAAAATAGTCCAGCAAACTAGAACAACATCGGAAAATACGACTGTTGGTTTTTGGCCGCCATTTTTAGTCGGTTAAAGATATGGATGTACAAATTTCACCGTTGGTTTTCTCTTGAAATTCTACATCGAAATAATGTATCACATTACCACCTTCCCATTTAAAAAATTAAAGTTGTATTCAATATGACGGATAAATATTTTTAAATCTTAGTAAAATAGAATTTTTACGTTGAGTAGGTTCCTCAATCACAGCTACCTTCAAATTTCCCTTAAATACGAAATGTTAAACCGTCTCCAGACTTTTCAGCACCCCTGTATATGTATGAAATTAAAATTAATTTATTAAAGAAAATCATACATAAATATAATAATAACAATTATTCAAACAAATATAAAGAAAATATAAAAAAGAATATATTGACTGAATACAACGGTTAATAACGAAACTTTCCTAATAATAAGGGCTCTGTGCTACTGAACGGAAGGAAAATGACTGAACCATCACTTTCTAACTACAAATAATAGCAAACAAATATTGAGTTTCCGACTAACAGCAAAAAACCTTCTAGACTTTGTCTAAATAATAACAAAAGAAGTCAACTCCCCGTATATGCGACTAAGAGTGGATGCCGTGCGAATACGAACGATCGCAGCGCAGCCTACAAATACCAATTGTAAGTAGGAGTGCATAGTATGTTTGTATCCCAGCATGTCAAACGAGGAGGATTTGAGAAAAGTAGTGAAATATGCTCTAAAGACCGAAAAACCGGTTTATACGCTGAAAATATTGGTTGGACGTAACGGGATCTCCCCATCTAGTTTTGCCTCCCCGTTACGTGTTGTGCGTACTTGTAAATCTCCCCGTGTGATACGTCCTACAAACACACACACACACACACACACATATATATATACTCAAACATTGAAGAACACTAAAACGTCATGTTTTTGTATCATACAAGAACTTTTAAACGATCATCAAAATCA
>JAGFPH010004305.1:63862-83408 GCA_018207615.1 Philaenus spumarius | reverse complement strand
CAAAATCAACTTGGTATTTTAACATCTTCTCACATACAATGAAGAACACTCTACTCACACACATTCATAGACAAATATATTAACAGTGAAGAACACTATAATATGGTCATGGTCATGTATCTATATAACCACCAAAGGTCTCTTCCTGAAGCAGAATGTTTATATGTTTTAGGAACAGTGAATCAGCCGCAATGCAACAAAGTGTTTATTTGTATGCATTTTATTAGAATATAGAATAATGTATTTTATTTTGTTTATGATGTATGTATTTGGAAGTATTAAAATTTTGTACCAATATAGATTACAGTTTTTTTATGATCATGCTTTATTTTATTATATTACACAATATTATCAACTTACAATCAGCCATGGGACATACATACTGAAGAGTTGGTGAATTAAAAGTTTGCATCACACAGTTTGAAACTTAATAGTCTTTTCCATTAAAATCAGTTAGCAAAAACTTAATTTAATTGAAAACCTTGCATGAAATATGAATAAAATAAATAACTATTAAATTTACTTGTTTTAAACTTAGTTATTCCGTGGTAAAAATTCGGCTATAGTAATGCGGCATTGCTGCTTACGCTTTTTTTTTAATAATCAGTTGTACATTAATTTAGAATAATAATAATTAAATGAGAAATAATAATTAAAAATAAGACAGTAAAGTTTTACTAAAACCTACCGTATAATTTTTTTATTGTGCATATACATATTAATGCTAAATATAATTGTATGCATCACTTTTTAGATGATGTAAAATATACAAACTCGCGATACTCGTCTTTAAGTGCTTTGCGTTTTTGATTTTCTGGATGATTTCTTCTTTTCCATTGTTTTACACACGTACTAATATAAACCAAAAGTTTAATGTAACAGCTGATCGTAAAAGAAAAAGAAATCGACAAAATAAAATAGGCAGAGGACATGATGCAGAAGCAGAGGCAATGTCCGATGAAATGGACATTGTGCTTCTATTTTTTTTTAAGTTTAAATTTGTTATGGTATTTTATTATATGCATTAAAGAAATGTGTTTTGCTTCAGTATAGGCCTAACCTAAAATTATGTTGTTAAACTTTTAATACCAATTAGCTGTTTACAACAGATATTAAAATTATAATAAAATAAGCCTTTGTCGATGATTTTCAAGAAACTTATTTTGGTTCAATATAGAAGTGAAAACTGTTGTGATTATAAATTGTTAGTTTATTGGTTTATTCCAAAATTTTATCATTATTTTGATCTTGTCCCATTTAAAATTGAAATCCAAAAAATAAAAATTGTCTAATCAGTGATTTATAGAATGACAGTTTTCACTTCTGTCGGCAGTCGCACAACTGCTTTCAATAGTATTTTCTCATTTTCCAGCCTTGTGTGTGAAGTCAGCTACTCACCGCAGACGCTGACCAGCAACAGGCTCTCTTTTCGTAAGTTCTTCAAATTCCAAGTCGTGAAACCCCTGGATGTAAAGACAAAGTTTTATACGGCAGAGGTATTGTCTTTTAGATTTATTAATACCAGTTTGTTTTAAATTGTTCTTTATTTGTATGAAAAATATATTTCAATTATTAGTGCTACTTAAATATATTACTAACTTAAGTTATTCGCAAAAATAGTAATGATATTGTTAATTATGTTTCACGCTGCAGTTGTAAAGCACTGCAGTACAACTAATTACATTACAATAAAACTTTCATAAAAAATAATGTAATACTTTACTCTGATAAACATAACTGCAAGCTCAAGGCAGTTTTTTTATCTTTTGGTATCCCAAATTGTATTACAGTAAAACCACGGTTAACCGAACTAAAGGGGGGAGGGAGCCGTTTCGGATAGTAATTTTTTGGTTAAGCCATGAACATCCAACTCTACAGTTTTGAAAGGTTTTAAAGATCAAACGAATTAAAAAATCTCTTTGCAGGGCTAAACTTATGTTCTTTATTTAAGTCAAAATTGCATTTTTAGGATTACGTTACATCAGTATACAGTATACTGTACTTAATAGTTTGTAGCTTATGAATTACTCATTCAAAAACTCAGTAATTGTTGTTGTCCGTCTGTGGACGTATGCTATGCGGGCGCAATACTTGCTACGTGCAATTCACACTGCCAGGTTAGGTAACTTAATCAAAACAAACAACACGTGGTTTGGAAGTCTGCTTGGCACCTGGAGAGGAAGAAAGAAAGGCGAGTGTGCATGTATCGGTAGAAACATAGCGGTATGTTTAAAAAATAAACGCATATGTATAAAATAAAGCATAGCGTATGCTTGCGATATATAGCGGATGCTTGCGATATATAGCGGAGCATAACATGTGTCAGCAATGTCAGTGTGAATTGTTCCTTAGGAGGGGGGGGGGAGATTTTGCAGTGTTGCTATAGTGGAACCGCCCTCTACCTACTGTGACAAGGCCATCAGGAGATTACATTTTCAACCTACTTTTTGTGTGTAAAACGTTAAAAATAAAGTTTCAGTTACTCTATGCGCATAAATAATGTGAAAAGAAATACGTAGTTTGTTTATTTCACGGTTTGATTCTGAGGAGGAACAAATAGGCGGCCCGTCTCAAAGGAAAGGGGGACTTCTAACATTTTTCGAGTTCTGAGAAAACTGAATTCAAAGTTTGACATTGGCACATTTTTTTTAAAGCCGCTACTTAATTTTTGATAGTTGATTAAGTTGTAGAAAAGGTTCTAATGTAGATTTTTTTAAACAAAAATTAAATATTGTACACAATAGGGCTATTATTTTTGGATAACCTGGGTTTCGGTTGACCTGAGTTCGGTTAACCGGGGTTTTACTGTACCAAGTTATAACCTTATACTTAAGCAATAAATTATTTTAATTTTTATTGTAGCTTTTGGTTTTAGTATGAATTATTATGAACAAATAATTCTAAGTACAGTAGAGAAAAACAATATGAACATTGCTTCCTCACTGTGCCTCAAATCTTAATGTATGTCAATAAAAAGAACATTTTAAGTTTTAGTCTATGACACACTCAATAAATTTTTCTGTTTAAATTATCTGGTTGTCATTAATGACATTACTCAATCAAATTATTTAAAACTCTTTCTAAAAATTCAAAACCTAAATTATATTCATTTAACTATGCTTTAGTTATTTTATCTTCTTTGTACTTTTTCTTTCAGCATTTCATCTTCTTGGTGTTTTGATTATATTATTAATTTTCAGCATGTCTAGTAGTTTAACAAAAAAGTAGTATAGAATTAGTTATTCTTGTATATACTTTTAAAAAAAAACTAATAACTAATATTTGTTATTGCTTCTGCCACTGCAATAATGTGTCTTTCATTGGTGTGTTGTAATAATTCAATATGTATTATTTATTTTTGTTGTTTAGTATACAACTTGAGTTTGTTATACTTAAGTGATCAAAAAGTCGTGCAATCCAAATTTCAATCCATTGTAGGAATAAAGCGGTCAGATTTGTACAAAATATTTTAAGTGGGGAAATTCTACATGTGGCTGCACTGCTAGATCATGCCGCTCTTCGAAAATTTGTGTGGCATCAATAATTTTCTTAGACCGAGTAGAAATGTCATTTACGAAAGCAAAATATGTTGAGAGTGGGGAAGCAGACTGGCCATTGGTGCTAGTTCGGTCTGCTACAGTTGGAGCCTCCAACACAGTTTGTGTGGGTTCGAACCTGGTTAGTCTTACTGGCATAAAGTAAGAAAAAAAAAAATCGTTGAGAGTTACATCGAATCAAAATCAAAATGCTTTTCCAAATGCTACTGTTCCAAACATCCAGTATACAAGGGGGTACCTAAAAGTAACCGGGATTGCACTGCCAGGGTGGCTAGCGACAGGAAAAACCTGGAAAAGTCAGGGAATTTTACTTTTCTGGAAAAATCAGGGAAAAGTCAGGGAATTTTGGTTAAGGTCAGGGAAAAATAAAATTTCTAAGGAAAATAGTTAAAAATAACTATTTAAAATCATAGATTAATACAAGTTTTAATTGAGAAAATAAAGATTAGATGAACTTTTAAATTAATCAATAAGAAAACTACGTATTCTGATACGTAATAACAATTATCGGCAAGTTCGGGAGTGATTGTTGTAGCAGCTTGTTCCAATACACTTTCCATGATATGTCCTTGAAACCTTTCTATGGCATGCAGTTCCTAAAAATGTTAGTTTTATTATTAAATGTTTTTGAATTTGGGTATCTTCGTATCAATTAATTAAATATTTAATTCAAATCTGTAACCGGTAGTTGGATTACAAAAACCAGTTAGTTATTTATTTTGTTATAAAATAATAAAATATAATTTGAGTAATTCATTGTTTAATTTAATATTTATAGTCATAAATGTGTAATTTGCAAGTGCTGGTGGCTGGTACAGTAACATAGATACTATTAAATATTTAACTGTTACAATATTACCGTGTTTAATTAAATATTTAATTAATTCCCCAAAAATTTATTTGCTCACCAATATAATTTGAATGATTTACTAAAAAGCTCGTTGCCAGTTCAATGACACCATTTTGTTGAAAACACCTGGCTTGTTTTGTTTGTTTGTAGGGATAGTTTTCGCTAGTGCTGTTTTGTGATCATTTCGTTTTTTATCATGGCAAATTTAAGTGAACAACGTGCGGCTGTTGACACTGTTTTAATGTTGAGAGCAGCTTACAAAGCTGATGCTACGGGAAAAACTCAAGTGTACGAGTGGTTTGCTCGGTTAAAAAATGGTGACATGTTGATTGAGGACAAATCTCGTTCTGGACATCCATCAACTGCCCGAACAGATAAAAATGTTGAGAACTTGTGCTCGCAGACCATCGATCAATTGTCAGAGATTAGTGGGTTCGGTTCAGCGAATTTTAACCGAAGATTTGGAAATGAAAAGGGTCGCTGGCAAGTTAATGCCTCGGGTTCTGACTGACAATCAAAAAGAACGTCGAGTTGAAACATTTTGTGCTTTGAAAGAACAGCTTGAAACTGATCCAGATTTCCTGTCGAAGGTCATTACTGTTGATGAGTGTTGGTGCTATGGTTACGACCCCGAAACAAAGCAACAGTCAAACGAATAGAAGACATCATTGTCACCCCGTCCAAAAAAAAGTCGTGAAATCGAAAATCAATGCAATGCTCATTTGTTTTTTTGATGTGAAGGGGGTAGTTCGTTCAGAGTTTGTTCCACCCGGTCAGACCGTTAATCAAGCTTTTTATTTGAAAGTTTAAGAAGATTGTGCAACAGTGTTCCATAAAAAACACCCAATTTGTGCCAGACAATGGACTGGTTTTGCCACTACGACAAAGCACCTGCACACACAGCCATCTCTGTTGCGCAGCTTTTGGCAAAAAATGACATGGTTCCGCTGCGCTGCCCCACGCACCTTACTCACCTGGCCTCCGTGTGATTTTTTCTTATTTCCGCAGATGAACAAGTCTATGAAAGGACTTGGAATTGAGAATGTCGATGATGTGAAGAAAAAAACCAGGGAGGAGATGTCAGCCATAACTGAGGATAAGTACAAAAAATGTTTTGAACAGTGGAAGCACCGATGGGACAAATGTATCAATTGTAATAGAGAGGACTTTGAAGGGGACAAGTGAAAAAACATACATCAAGACCAGTAGTTGAACCCGGGACCTTCACGTTTCCGTCGTGATGCTCTGCCATCTGAGCTACCCTGATATCTACCGATATTGGTCGATGTTATCTCACTTGTACGGTTTTTACTACAATTATGTAATTTAATTAAATATCCCTTGCTGAGGAAGTGTGTAAGCGGAAAAAGTATAAAAAATAATAATAATAAGGGGATAAGGTTGTTTTGTAAACAAATTTAAATATTTAGCTTTTAAAAGTAATTCTAGTTATTTTTGGGTACCCCCTCGTATGTGGTCTAGTTTGTAGGACACAGGAAGTTTACACAATTGTAAGCGCACAGGCCTACAACTTACAGTCTAGACAATCACACATTCCTTGTCTCCAAGGGAGTTACTTTGGAAACTTTATGATCGTATTGAATAACATACTTAATTACATCGATACCAGACAAACATAATCGATCGTCTCAGACTTAGAAAAAACAAGTCCCGTATGTCATTGGTTTAGGGAGTAGATGTGTATGCTCTAGTCAAGATTTTTTCAACGGATGTATTAACAATTAGAATTACCATATAATGTGATCTGCAACAGGAGTTGCATTTATTACAAATTGGTTTGTGCTGTGTCTTGTCTGTTCTATTTTCTTCTTGGAGATATCCACAGCTGAATGGTACCAAGAAATAATTATGCAGTTCTTAGCTTACGGGGTTGTTTTTTGAAAATACACATAAAAAACCTCTAATACTCTATTATATACCTCTATTACTCTGTTATATATCTCTATTATTTAAAAGACGGAACGAGATATGCAAAGTCTGATCTCGGCACAGTTGTCAGCGCAAGCAGTGGTGTGATTTAGTACTACGCACTAAGTGCATCAAATGCTGCACTAAAAACTTGTTTATAATGTGATAAAATGTTTTGAAATTCTTGGTGAACTTTTCGATCACTCGTGAACTTTTAATACTTTTTCTAAATACAATGAAAAGGCTTCATAAGATTGGTACTTGGGTGGCACGACTTTTCAATCACTCTTTACCTGACACATTCGCTTACACTTTCAATATTATATCAAATGTGAGTATCAATAAAAAAAGTTATTTATTTAAAACATTTTTCCACAGTTAAAGTAAAATTTACAATACGCCTCCTTGCCATGTTGCAGCAGAGGTGTCAACATATATGTGCTAAAACTCTAGAACAAAATTATAATGTTAAATGGAGTATTTATTGCCATTAGCTTGTTTGATTGAACTAAATGTGTCATTGTTGCCAGATCTATAAGTTTACAATCGATATCCAAAACGATATTTGCAATTATTGTTATTAAGATGCAATGTATTCACATGGTATATAAAATTGGTTTTTATAAAAATACGCAGTATATGAATGGTGTTATAGTTTTGTTATCATTGCGGATTACGCAACAAAACTTGGTACATCGTTTCTTTACCAAAAAAACTAATTTTTGAAGCAATTATAATTTTCTAATCACCTTAGGGAGACGGCCCACAGGGAGTCGGAGGAAAATCTTAAATAGGAGCATAGGTCGAGTTGTACATCAAATTAAAGGTATATGTTAAGAGAACACAATGCCTCAAATCATACATCAGAAGGTTCGCCCTACACAAAGTTTAAAGTTACAATATTGGACATTTTGGAAATTGCTTAGTTTTACTTATTGGTATAAGATTTAAAAGCAAAACTCTTGACAATCCACGCGAGTAGTAGGACCAGTTTTTGTGGATAGTGAGTGCCTTATCACCTTCAGTGGGAACGGTCTACGAGGAGGATGAGAAACAATTTTTGTTTCAAATTAAAAATGTTTACATGTTAGAAAATAACACTTTCTAATAAACTTTCATAACAGCTTACCTTTTTTACAATAAATACTCAAACTGTTTTCCTTCTGCAGTGAGCTAGGCGGGTGTAGTAGCCATTTATAACACTCTAAAGCATCTCAGCAGGTATTTTTAGTGTGGATAGTCAGTGTTTTGCTATTAAAGCTAATGCCAATAAGTAAAATTAAGCCATTTTCAAAAAGCCCAATATTGTAACTTTAAACGGCCACCATTTTGTGTAGGGTGAACTTTTTGATGTTTGATTTGCAGCATTTGATTGTGTTCTCCTAAGACGGATTTTTAATTTGATGTACAACTCGACCTATGCTCCTATATAAAATTTTACTCCGACTCCCTGCAGGCCGTCCCCCTAAGGTGATAAAACAATTATAATTGTTTCAAAAATTAATTTTTTTTGTTAGAGAAACAACGTACCAAAAAAAGTAATGTTTACAAAAATATAACGCTGTTCACAGACTTTTGAGGCACCCTGTATAGTTCTCATGTTAATACTTCTTATACTTAAATCACATTTGTTTGTCTTTATATAATTTGTCTTAAATATATTCAAATCTTATATAAAATTAATTTTTATAAAAGTATGCATTAACTACGCCTAAACCAACCTTGTTCTAGTGTTGATTCATATTAGGTACGCTACCTCATATTTAAACAATACATCAAATTCATCATACAAAAAGTTAGTATGGAAACTAACATCATAAATTGATGTATTGGGTGTTTTCTTCGATCCGTTTTAAATATTTCCTTTTTAGTTTTTTTTTAGTTTCCAAGCATTTATATATTTAATTAATATTGTTTTTGACTTACTGTTTAAAATTAAAACAGTGGCAATCAGCTTAGGTCGGCAGCACTACTTCCGCTGTAGTGAAAAGGCTGTTATTTGTGACGATGTCAGCAGGGAGGCGTATCGTAAACTTACGCCCACAATTTACTTAAATTATACCCGAAGTGGATTGTTAATTATAATTTTTTTGGATATTACAGTTGATATAATATTGTAAAAATCTATAATTATGGTTTGATTATATTTTTGCATGTTTTATGACCTTTAACCACGCACTGCATGATTATGCTACTGCGGCACTCGTTCAAAGGAATATGGTGTAAGTTTTAATTACTTTTATTACATATTCTGTTTAAACAATATCAAATTAATTTGAAAAAATGTTTAATGTTTTCTTTTTCTTTAGTAGGCTCTATATAAAACTGTAAATTTAATATTTTCTTATTATTTTTAGAGTTTTCTTAGTCAACTGTATGGTAAGCGTTTTTTTTTTAAACACAATGTATGATAATTTATCTGTGCCTTTGTAAGAATAAAATAACAATTTATTACTTGAAGTTTTTCTTCAATCGTTGAAGTAACTTATTTCTGATTTTTACCCTTTGTAAAAAATGTTATAAACAAGTTGTAAACAGAAAATTAAAAAACACAACCACAAAACTTAAAAATAAAGAATAGCCACTGAACATTTATTATTTAGATATTTAAAAAAATGAATATACAAAATTAACATTAACATGTCATTCTTTAATGTTTTCAGACAAAAAATTTATATGCTAATTGAAGGTCCAACGAAACAGAACATTTTGACTACTTTATTAACCCAGGAGATGGCGCGCTTGGTCTTTTCGTTCGGGCTACAATAAAAATGTTTAGAAGTCGTACTAACCTTCCTCCTTCACATATATCCCAACATATACCTGTCAATGGCCTCGGTAACTACGTATTCCCATGCAAAACACTAAATATATATATACAGGAATATAACAACACATTTAGTTGAAATGATTAACTTGAGCCAGAACATTCAGACCAGGTGTGAAAGACCTGAGAACCACAAGCAAACTTTGGAGGAGAGGAAATAGCACAAGCGCCCCCCTGGGTTAAAAGCAGAGTAAAATGAAAAAGTGCTTACAGTTGATTTTATATAGCCAGAAAACTTACTTTTTAAATAATCGTGTAAGTTACGAATACTTCTCTTGAAAAAAGAAGTCTGTCGTCAAAACATGTTAAAGTAGAATGAAATATTTTACTACTGTAAATGTAATACTAGGTATACCTAGTACGAGTAAAATAAAAACCTGTTAGAAATACCTATTCCTCAGAAACTACCTTGTATTTATGTGTAGCAGAGGCGTGATATTTTCACAATCAAAATATTAGATAATTTACATGATATTTGTGGAAATATAATGTTTAATGATTATGGCATAACCGACATGGAGTGGGTGTAGAATGTAGGGTGAAAACTAACGGAATTAGGATTATATAAACGCAAAAATTAACGGAGCAATAATAATATTAAAATCAGCCCATGTACATTCGTTTTTAAATTATGGAACTGCTCTTTTGGGAAATTCTCGGAGCAGAATGTGAAAATGGTTTTTAAAATACAAAAAGCAATTAAATTTATACTTCAAATGCAAGATACATGCGGTTAATAAATAAGCCATTACAAATTTTTTTTATTTTTTAAAGCATTGTTTAAAAATACAAAACTCAAAATTATTTTAAAATAGTCCCTCGTATAAAGTAGCAAAATTATTTAATAAAATCTTACTTTTAACTGTTTAAAACTGACTTAAAATAATGTCTGCTTAATGGTATAACTATTCTTGTCAGGCATATTTACATATTGGAGTGGACCCCTTGGAATGTATAAGTAGATCGTAAATTTGGTATTAGTAATTTTTGGAAGCTCCCTTGTTTATTTTATTTACAGTACAACCTCGTTAAGTCGGCTCTCCGGGTAACCCGGACAGGTTTGCAATAAATAAAAATATGCATTTTGGTAGCGCTATTGCTTTTACGAGCGCATAATCGTAGCGTACTTCATGGTAATCATGTTTCCGCCGAGTTCGCGCACCGAGTTGGTTTGCCGTCCGGCTTGTAAACGTAACTTGAAGCTGACGCAACAGAAACGTACAAGCTTTTTCCTCAAAAAGTAGACATACCTGTGCAGTCCACAGATGTGTTTTTTGTTTTATTGTGACTAGTAAATATTTTTAAGTGTTTTTCTCCGTAATAAAGGAAAATATTGTAAGTATACGGTGTATTTTGGTTTTTTGATGTTTTATGCTCTTTCTCCGGCTAACACGGATTTTCGGTCCCGGCTGGTCCGACTTAACAAGGTTGTACTGTACTTTGTTTTGTTAGTTTACTGAATGTTTTTTATTGTTAATTTTATAGATTTGTCTTTCATGTTTAATTTAATAAATCTAATTTAAAGAGTAATAAATTTTATGGGCTTTATTGTACAACAAATTGCCCTTGTGCATTAAAACAATTATTGCAATTTTGCCTCTCTACTCCATCTTATTTATTAAACTTAGACATACAAAGAAAACAAATATAAAACAAACGAAAAAAGTTTCACACCATTCATAAATATTATATGAGCATTGAAAATAGCTTGAAGTGTAGGAAACACTTTTTTCTTATAAAAAAAAGCAAAGTATTTACAAACGTTAAACATTGTTGGATTTTTTAGCTATCAAATTATAAATGTTGTAAAGGTCTTTGTTCGCCTAAATAACAGTAGAATGCATAAAAGAGCTTAGAAGTAATTGTTGGAAATTCTCCAGACGCTAAAATACTGATCCACTAGTTAGTTATAGCTATTGCATCTGTGAAATTAATACATTTACTAGTAAGCCCCCGTGAAAAATCACAGGCTTATTAATAAGATGCACATCAAAAATACATCATTTAAAAACAACATTATAGCCTACTTATCTAGGCCTACCTAACTTATGCTGATGGGGATTTTTAACTTGGTAAATGTGTACAATAATAAGGATTATAAAACTGTAGTCCTGTTTGTTAAACATTTTTATTTACATGCGTTATTATATATTTAAAGAAAGATAAAAATACTGTCTTTTAATTGCTTTTTATTTCATATTGATAGATCAAATGATTTAGAAGTTATTAATGTAATAATGAAGAAATTAATAATCGAATATGATTATATGTTATACGAAGATGTACGAATGTTTCCGAAGTTAAATAGGTCTCTTCTTTAAATTCGTATAAACAAATATATTGATGATAAAAGGTTGTATTTATTTACAGTTTATGACCTCAAAACAAATATTATAACGTGTATTATAGCGTACATTAGTTCTATAATTCATATTTTTTTAAATCAAATTCACAAGAAATTTTATTATAACGATTGAAGTTGTAAACATAACACCAAACTATAATCTACACCGGGTTTGTTATACGTTACTCATGTACGTACGTATGGACGTACACTCGCTTTTATAGGAGTTGATTACTTGTGAGAATGAGTTAATGGTTTATTAGTGCCTTTAGTTTCTCGGATAATAACCTTAAATTTACTAATAAAAATCATCACACACGCATTTCCCAATAACTCTTTTAAAACTGCTGTAGAACAATTCAAAAACTAATTTCCATTTAGTTCCGACTGCCTCAACTTTCTTCAAGTATTTTATTGATTGTTTATTGCTATAGTTTGTGTGTAGTGGAATAGTTAACTTCTTTACATCTTTACTTTTTCTTAGTAGGCTTTATATAATTATTTGACACGTGATTGTATAAGTTTAAATTTTCTTTTATCTTGATCTTTTTCAGTCGGATGAAGTATATTTAGAAGCCCAAGTACAGAACATTACCGCTGGTCCTATAAGTCTGGAGAAAGTGGCTTTGGAGTCATCACATCTGTTTAACAGTAAATATCTTTTATTTAAGCTTTAAGGTCCATTTAAGCAAGTCCGTGTCGCGTCAGTGCGATATTGGATCCGTGTTTCCGTATCTATCAATTAAAAACAATTTTCTTCATTATTTTGTTTGTCGCCATGCCGACTACAGTTATAAATGAATGTAATGTTAACAACTTACCATCGTCAGTAGTCACTTGTCGTATTTAAAAAAAAAACAATGGCCGATTCGGCTATCCAGCCATTCTCGAGTTATTAGAGAACATTCTCCGTTGTCATGGAACACTTAATAAATGTGTATGTGTTTTTATTAAGTGTTCCATGACTATGGAGGATGTTCCCCAATAACTTGAGAATAGCTGGATAGCCGTAACGGCTGTCGTTTTTTAAAATACAAATAGTGACTACTGACGACAGTAAGTTGTTGACATATTAATATTCTTCAGCAGATTTTAACTGAGATGTTTCCACATGCCCGAAGTTACCGTATCAGTATCCCTTCAGTGATCTTTTTAATTTTTAAATAAAGTCTTTTCACTGGACTTGCTATAATTCTTTGAAATTGTGGAAATAGCAGAAAAATAGAGCAATACAATTAAACTCTGTTCTGTACTTGATATGACGTTTAGCTGCATTTTTTATTTTTTAGTGACTGCTCTGAACACCAATAAAAGTGGAGAATCAGTGTTTGGTAAAGTGAACGCTATGCCGCCTAATGCTAGTCGGCAGTTTCTCTATTGTTTATGTCCTCAACCTTCGTTGACATCCGACATTGGGTTGCTGAGTGGCGCTACCAACATCGGAAAGTTAGATATTATCTGGAGATCTAACTTGGGAGAACGCGGGCGTCTTCAGACCAGTCAGTTGCAAAGAATTGTATGTTTTTCGTTTAGTTTATTCAGGTTAATTTTAGAACTATTCATTGTTTTATGCTAATTTTTTTGCAACGCCAAGCCATTTCGGTGTGTGCAAGCATATTTTCAAATGCAGTAATTATAAACCAATCCAAAAGTGTTCCGTAGCTTTTTTTTAGAGAAAGGTTAAAAAAAAGTTATATATGACGGTAAAAAAATTATTGATGTAAAATTTACAAAGTTATTAGCTCAAGAAACAAAAAATTTTCTGTAACAAAAAGGAAAAAGTTCAACTTTAGGCCTACATAAAAAGTAGTAAACATTTTTTGTAATTTTTTCAAAATGTAAAAAGTTTTGTTATTTAGTTCTAAATAGAACTGTATAAAAATATATATCAATTTCAAATTTCTTATTTTGAAAACACCAGTTTTTATGTTCCTGCTATAAGACTGCTAACAAAACTAGGCGTAGTTTGAATAGTAATTTAGGAATAAAGCCTATCCTTTGCCCAAAAATGAAATATTATTATGAGAAAGTGTAGAGAATAAATCATAGAATTTATTCGTATGCTTGTAAATTCTCATTTTGTAAATTATTTCACATTGTATTTCTCGTTCGACAAAATTAGAATAAACTGTCAAAAGTTCTGGATAAAGGGAATACAAATTGACCGTTGGGATCAACATGGGAACAGACTTGCTTTGCGTTCTCAAGCAGTGGTTGGAATTCAACAAAAGCCTGCTGTACGAATAACATCTATCCTGTAAAATCTAGTTTACTTTAGACCAAACGAAAAATCAAAGTGTTCCCTACAAAACCATATAAAGATATAAATAGAAATACAACCCATCGTAAGCGATATCTCGAATGCAAAATGTGCTGTTTCAAATGTGCAAATTTGTAAATACAAAAATTAAAGTTTAAATAATTTCCTTTCCAACGGTTTTTGTTTTATTGCGATTGGATGATTTTTAGTGGGTGAAATATTCAATACAAGTAGAGTTGTCAAAGTAGACCTAAGCCAAGTGCCACGCCCCCACGATTGAGCACTCAAACAGTGCATACATGTTCGTAATTTAAAGACATTGCGATTTAAATATGAAGTTTGACTAAAATCATTAAGTAAGTTTTAGAAGACATACATATTAATTTTGGATTTTCACACTTATAGCAAGTAAGTTGTATTTGCTAAGACTGTTTACTGTTCTAGGTGCCCGACTATGAAGATTTGAGATTATCCGTTCAAGAACTTCCTAACATAGTGCCTTTAGAAGAACCATTCGTGTTTCTCTGTAGGATAATAAACACATGGTGAGTGACTGTTTTAGTTATGAAAATAAACTTTAGATACGGATTTCAACAGCAGTCAAGGAATTGCTTTCACACTGTGGTGGCTAATGGTTGTAGAATTGTGAATCTATAAAGTGTGGAATAACCCTCACCACATGTAATAAAGGTTATAGCCAAATGCAGCTTGTTACAGCATACTGATGTGTTACAGTCTTTTTTATAACATTTGTTATGGTAAAATTTATCAGAAGTGACATTTAGACTGATTATTTGGAACTATTATATAATATAATAATGGGGTAAAGATTAATTTTTAAAATTACAAGCAATGAAATAAAAACAGAAATTTGTTAACAGTAAAATAGATTTTTATCACTCTTAATAAAATTTCAAAAACATAGTTTTCAAAAGTAATTTTTAAATTCACTCAATATGCATACTGTCTTTATATAGATTAAAATGTTTTCTTGAAATAGTGATAAAAAGTTTTGTATGTCTAGAGTAAGTTAACTATATGCACGGCAGTGTCTGTATATTGTTTATGACTTGCATAAAAAACAAAATTGATCTCGGGATAAGAAACACAGCAGGTGTGATCAAATTTATTTTAATTCATCGTAATGAAAGTCATAAAATAAGAAAAGACTAACTAACTGACCAGTGCGAATATTCCACAAGTTAGGAATAGGCCGACACTTACCTGATTTAATTCAGTTAATTTTGTTTATTTATTTAAGTTGATTTATTTATAACAGTTTATAAAAATGTATAATGTTGTAACAATTCAAAATATATCATAATAATATCAGTCAACCAAAAGAATCATACATCACTGCATTTTAACTAAACACGCATGAGTGCGAGAGAGACAGAAAACTGATAGTCAAAACCATTCATAAACAATCTGAACTACGACATCTAGCGGACAGGATCGCAAACAATAAATCAACAATATTTTAAACACCCGACTTTCGATAACATTTTACATAATTAATAATATTTCTCGACCTCGTATCACTATCTTTCCCATATCAAAATTCATCTAAATTAACCAACCAATCCATCCAAATTATAAGATTAAATCAATCACCAAGCAATCGACCGAAATTTACTTTTTAAATCCATTTGGAACTAGACCGGTATACTAAAATCTAGGCCACATCAGAATTATAATCATCGATCCAAAGAGAACCAAATTTTAAATTAAAAAAAGAACAACACCATCAGATAGAACGAAAGATTCTACATCTAAAATGTCTTTGGTAAAATCTCAAAGGAAATACCGTTAAGCCGTAATAATTCTCCGAAAGTCAACGAAACGCCGGCTAAAGCCAAATATGTGTAGGCCATGTTTATCAAGTCACGCCCACAGTCACGTGATCGCTAGCACCGCGGAAACCTAATTTCAAAAAGCCAAATGTACAGTTTTAGTTGTAAATAGTAGATGTTAGAGAATAATTTGTACAAAGAGCTATTTTTGGTATTTTCATGTAATCTCTTATTTAATCAATTTTTCTTTAATTTTATCATTCAATATTATTTGTAAAACTAAACTATTTCAAAATTTAATTAAAATGACTTCAAATAAACACACAACATTTTAAAATACACTTTCTTACACAACAATCAAAATCCCAGAAGATACGAAATTCACCAGGCCTTATGTACCATTTCCTGAAGGCCCAAAGCAAGCCAGTTTGGATTCCAGGCAATTTTAATTGTTGAATAGACGCCCAAGAAGGCAGACGTATGACCTGAGCTCTCCAGTAGACGATCCAAAGCGAAGATTTTCCATTGTTAATACTTTATCAACGTTAAACAAATAACTTGTCTTTTATAAAAGTGAAGTGAAGTAATTAATAATAATCATTTATAATAAAATTAATAAGAAGAAGGCGTTATAAACTGGGTGAGACCTATCCATATAGTCACTTAGACGATTAATGCTACATTTCAAACTATTCATTTAGTAAGAACTTGAACATTGCAAAATTTGAAAGACATTGTAAATATATCTGTAAGAAGAATTTTTGGACAATTAATATAAATTTAACCTCTCTATAACTTTCATTCATACACCTACATACACTTACACTTTACCTATTGTACTATTTTCATTTCCCCTTTTTCAATTTAATATTTTATTTTCAATAACATACTTTAATAATTAATTTGTTTCATAATAATATTGGGAAGAGTCGGCACTAACCCCCCCCCCGAGATTAAGAGTGTTATAAGAGAATTTATAACGAACATTTGATTTGAGCTAACCTATTTTGTGTATAAACTGTATATATATTTTAATTTTCAATTTCTCAATTAAATAATTTGTTAAAATTGTAAACTTGTGTTTTTAATTCCATCATTTATCAATCTATTTAGCTTATGAACAGTAATTAACAAAAGTGATATATAATAAATTGGCATCCACAACGTGGGGCTCGATAAATAAAAGGAGAATATAATTTTATATTTAAAAAAGTAGTGTTATAATGTTTTACGTGGATTTAATTTGATTGATTTGTGTGATACATTCACTTGCATATAGAATGTAAACAATCTAACAGCTGTAATGCTAATTAAACAGATTGTAATAGTTAGCATCTTTCATTAAAAGTTATATGAACTTTCATAGGAAAATTTTTTAATTAATTTTTTTACAAAAACATTAATTTTAAGCTATTTGCATATTTTTTGTTGATAGCAGGGAACATAAGCTTTAAAATGATGTTTGAATCATTAATTTTAATGAATAATTAAGGCAGATATCGCTTAACAACAAAAAAACACCTTTGAGAAATAATATACAGTAGAGTTCTGCTATTCCGAACTAGTTGTTACCAAACACTGTTTGGTTTAGCGGTAAGCGGTAATTCGGAATTCTTTTAAAAAACGGAAGTGAAGGGATAGATTGTTCGTTCGAACTGTCCGTTTTGTCATCCCAGTCTGTCCATTAGTACCGCATCGTCTTGACAAAAGATCGAAAAAAAATTAAATTTCCTTGAGATAACGAAAGAGAAAAACGGATAAACGCAACCGGCAGGTGGCAACAACACTACTGGTACCTAGCTGTTGTATCTAATCCTTCCTTCTTTCTGAAGGACACGGTATCCGTTTCACCTGACACTTGTTGCAGTAACTTCCTTCCCGCAAAATGGATGGAAAACGCAAAGGAAACAAAACCGGACAATTCCAAAAGGCCCATTGGGATTAATGTGCTGTCAATTTCCGTTAACCAAAACACAACAAAACGGAAGGTGTAAACTTACACTTAAGTGTGTGTAAATTTGTTATCTTTTGTGCTTATCAGTGATTAAAAATTATTTTACAGAATTGTATAAATGGAGCCGACATGTACTCTAAGTAACCAGCTTTCATCTAGCTTAGGCTCTAATTATGTTCGGAATAACGGGACTCTACTGTATAAGGATATTTTAAAAAGTTTACAATTGTTCAGTGTTTACCAATTTCTGAATACTTGTAGGCGGATGTTTCACAATCACAATACTTTTAACATTCAAAACCGTGCTGAATTAAATTTGCTTCCACTGTGGTTGGCGTCGGTCTCACGAGTAACAACAATTTGAAAATAACGGCGTTTACACTGCCTATGGTCGTTTGAACGCCGCTCTGGTATCCTATTGGCCGAGAAGATCAGAGCAGTAGATCGTCCAATGGATTTTACCGCTAGCCTTGAGTAATTTGTACCATTATATTATTTCAGTGGGCGTTCTCTGGACATAGTGCTTGGACTAGAGCCCTGTGCAGGCCTAGCTTGGTGTGCAGTGTCAGGTCGGCAGCTTGGAAAACTTGAACCAGGCCAATCCACGTATATAAGTTTGAGGCTTGTACCTCTTATGCCGGGTTTGCAGGTAACTTATTTTACTTAGAAAGTGATCTTGGTAAATGGTTTTCTATCAGATACATGCCAAGCCCAGTAGTTAGCGTATGCAGTTTATTTGGTATTACTCGGTCACCGTGGAGAGACATAATCACATAACCTCATTTATTCTGGCATGGGTCAGTAGTTAGCTGAACACCATGCAGTTCTATGGATGACATGTTAATATTGCAAAACATGAAAGAGTTCCTGATACTAAATTGAGGGAGTAATTTAAAGCTGTTAGTTTTTGCAGAAAAGAAAATATCTGATGATATGCAAAAGGTGCAATTCAGTAATTTTGTAATTAGCTCCGTATGTTTAGAAAATCTATCAATTTTTATAATTAACTTTATGCAGAAATATAAAAGGAAGGTTTTAAAATAAGTCCTGCTTTTAATTACGGCAGTTCTGTGAGTGGATGATGACTAACCTACATCTCTGTTGCCTAGATACTGACACTATTTAATGTGTTGGACTATTGAAAATTTTATTTTACTGATTGTTAAATACGCACTGTGATTTGTTTCTTTAATGAAAAAGTCGTGAAAACAATTGAGTTCATCTGCAGATTAGTGAAGTATGGAGAAAACACTATAAGCGATGGAACGGGAAGACTTAAGGGTCATTGAAACTTCTGGACTCTAGCGTTGGAGAAAAATAAAATGGAATCCCAAGGTTACTCCCGGCCACTCAGCAGGTGACCTTTCTTGAAGGGAAAGGCTACCGCCCCTCCTTTCCACGCATGTGCGGTGTTTGTGCACAAGTGCAAGTATAAACATTGACTTGTTCAAACAAAATTAAAAATAGATCACTAGAAAGAGCATATTTTAAAGAAAATCGTCCTAAAGTTTCATTGCTATGGTGTTTTTCGTTTCCATTTGTAGTTTGCATGAAGAATGCTTAAAATGTACACTTTAAGGTACATAGGCCGCAATTTATTTTTTTCAATTTTTTAAATGCCACATTTGGTTTTAACTAAATAAACTTTAAAGTTTCCAACAAAAAAAAGGAAATAAAATTTGTTGTTCATACACTTTTAAAATAAATTCATAAGCATGTTGCGAGTCCTTATACGGAGACTAAAGGCATGTCAAGGTTGTTTTGCTTTATGACAATGCTTGTTCATGTATAACTCATTTAACCCAAAGTCTCCCCCTACCCTCCGAATAGCCCCTGATCTAGCGCCCAGTGACCACAAAAATCTAGGCAATCAGCGCCACAAACAAAGATGATGATGTCAAAACGGCCTTGCTGATTCTATGGAATTTAGAAGCTGGTTGTACATTATAAGTGCCTCAAAATTGGTGGTACTTATTGAAGCGGCCAATCGACCGATTCAATTGGGGTCAATTAATTACATTAATTAAAATAA
>JAGFPH010004305.1:35025-53862 GCA_018207615.1 Philaenus spumarius | reverse complement strand
AACGGGGTAGTACTAGGGAACAACATCAAATAAGGCCTGAAAACACTTGGGTGTTATTTGATGAGGGAAAGTTTTAAAGTTAACAGAAAAGGTGGCTTACAAAGCCAATTAAATTCAACAACAAAAGGTTGTATTTATTAAACCAGTAAGCGGAGGGAGGTTTGCGCGTGGCATTATGTTGAAAAGAAGATTAAGGTGCAGGCTTTTGTGAAAATAAAATTTAAAAAAAGATGTTTTTTATATCAAAATCAGGGTGGCTAGCGACAGGGAAAACCTGGAAAAGTCAGGGAATTTTGTTTAAGGTCAAGGAAAAATAATAATTCTAATGAAAATGGTTAAAAATAACTATTTAAAATCATAGATTAATACAATTTTTAATTGAGAAAATAAAAATTTAAGATAAGATGAACTTCTAAATTAATCAATAAGAAAACTACGTATTCTGATATGTAAAAACAATTATCGGCAAGTTTCGGGAGTGATTGTGGCAGCTTGTGCCAATGCACTTGCCGTGATATGATCTTGAAATTTTTCCCTAACTTGCTGTTTCTAAAAATGATAGTTTTATTACTAAATATTTTTTTAATTTGGGTATCTTCACATCAATTAATTAAATATTCAATGCAAATCAGTACCGGTAGTTGGACTGCAAAAAAACAATTAGTTATTTCTTTTGTTATAGTATAATAAAATATAATTTGAGTAATTCATGGTTTAGTTTAATATTTATAGTCATAAATGTGTAATTTGCAACTGCTGGTGATTGATACAGTACCATGGATAGTATTAAATATTTAAATGTTATAATATTATTGTGTTTATTTAAATATTTAATTAATTTCCTAAAAATTGTATTGCTCACCAATATAATTTGATTGATTTACTAAAATAAAATTAGCATGGTTTTATTTGTGCTTTTTCTAAGATTGGTCAGGGAAAAAGTTACTTAGTCAGAGAAATGTCAGAGAAAAGTCAAGGAATTTCAAAAGGTCATATAACTAGCCACCCTGAAAATGGAACGTACTTAAAAAACACGTCTTTTGCAATGTTAAGAAATAAATAATGAAGTATGTTCATAAAACAAAATGGAAATATTTCTGTAGTCCGTAGAAGGTGAACAACTCGTACTAAAATTACTCTTTGTTGCAGAACATCTCTGGCATTCGACTACTAGATACATTCCTCAAACGGACTTACGAGTACGATAAAATTGCACAAGTGTATGTCACGCAAAAACCTACACCAGTCGCTTAGTTGTCTTTATGTAAATGTTTAAATTAAACTGTAAATAAAAATGTATTGTTTCCAAAGTATCTGTTCTCCATTTAAAAACTTGAACCCATATTAGTAATCGTGAAATAAACTTTTCAGAAAAAGGTGCAATGGAATGTGACTCAAGAGCTACAAACGCAAGAACGAACATCCCACTCCATCATTTTACATCCGATTTGGTCCAAACGTCAGTTTTCAAAGTCGCTTGGACGAGTTCATTAGCCACAAAAATCCCACAACCTAAAGTAAACATTTTTTTGAAATTTTTCGGACTTGAATGAAACATTTTTGGTGTTTTATTTTAAAAAAATAAATAAATATAATAGATTCTGCACATTTTGTTTTTTTACATGATCTTATAGCACACTTGGTTGTAACACTTATGTCCATGTCACAGAGAAAATAATAAAATAAGAAATGAATCAGCTGTTTCCTATAGTGACTAAAGGAACAGAGATTTGGTCTAAAAGAATAATGACGCAATACTAAATAATATTAATCATTTTAATTTTTTCATATAATTACATTTCTTAATGACGCAAAATAATTACAGTAGAATCATTTTTTCTTTAATAAACAAATATAAAACATAAAAGCAGACTGTAAAAGTAAGTAATATAAAAGCAGACTTAAAAAACATATCAATATATGAGCGTGTGTAAAAAGTGAAAATTATACAGAAACTTTATTTCAAAAAGTAGTGCGTTATAAGCGAATAATAAAACGGCAGTCGAAATTATAAACAGTTCGATAAATAAATAAATAAATAAAAAAGAATATAATAACAGTACATAGCACAGTTTAATATGTATCAAGAACTTGATATGATAGTGTATGCAGTGATTATAGAAGCAATGAAAAGAGAGAGAGGGAAACAACTTGCCTACGTGCCGAAAAACAGGTAGCCTAGCAAATGCGTACGAAACAGAACATTCTAGAAGCAAAAAAGGGGGATCAAGATGGCGACATAGCTTATGTTTGTTGAATGAAGCCGGCGTGTGTTATCGCAAGAAAAATGTGATTTTCTTTGAAAAAGTAGTGACAAGTTAGTCAAAATGTAAAGTAAATGTACTTTGGAGGTGACGTGATTAAAAATATTAAGCTGATCATGTAAAATTGGTTGTTTATCGACGGATATTCTTTCGATGTGCTTTGTTGGAACTTGTGTAAGGTAGGCTTCAGAAGTGAATTGAGTTTACGACGAAAATCCTAGGTAGAAAAACAGTGCGACGAATAAAACAAGTGAAACTGTAAGTAGAAATGGCCATTGGACATATTTTTTGTCTGCAGGTATTAAAATTTTTCAATTTATAAAAAAGCTAACTTCATTTAATTTCTATTGCGTCATTACTTAAGATATGGTTCAGGAGACTTTGTAAAATTGTAAATAATTTCTTAACTTGTTTGTACATATGTATCACTATGTTTATGTTTCTTAATTGCTGTAAATATCCATTTTTGATCATGTTCGAGTAAATAATTGTTGTCTTGCCGCAATGCCTTGAATTTCTTTATATAGCCACGTGTGTCCATTTAGCCACTACTTTAACTAGCCAGGTTCCCGCCCGTGAGAAAATAGAGTTAATTAACAAGTATCTTTCAGTGATTAGTAATTATAAGTAAATATATGCAAACAGAGCATAAGTGAGGTTATATGTGGATTATCGCAAATTATCATGATTATTATTTCTTTTTATTATTGAGATCATGGGAGTTAAGTGAAGGTGAATTTAAGTAAGGTGAGTTTTAAGGTTATAATAATAAGATGAGTTGAAGTAAGGTGAAATATTAATATTGTTCTACGTTGAAGTTGAAAGAAAGATGTTATGAAGAGTTAAGGTGGGCGATGATTTATTTTAGAAGTGAGGCAATAGGCCTAGGAGGTACATAAATGATTTTGAGTAATACATGAGCGACGATTTTTGTTTTTAAGGTAAATAGGTAAAGGAGGTGTTGAAGAGATATCAGTAGTGATTAGATAATCCACATATAGCGTTTTTATTTTTGATTTAAGACATATTTTTTTTATGAATTTTTGAACTTTTTACCGAACCCAATTTTTTTTAACACTTTATAACATACATTTTTATTATTTTTTGTAACCTTCCGTTACATGGTTCCCACAAAATCAATCAAAACAAAAGTACCCGGTTCGAATGCAATATATAAACTTCATTTTTTAAATTCGCTCAACTAACATCAGGTTCAGCATGAATTATTTAAATTTACTTAGGTATAAAATCCATAAATAAATGCTTTGAGATCAAAGACTTTATAAGCACTCCAAAACCGGTAGTTTGATTATGAACCTAATTGATTAATTGAGATTACGCAAAAAAAAAACTGTAATTTTTCACACGATTAACACTCCCTTTTCCATGCAATGGAAAAATTATAGATCTTTTTAAAATTTTGGAATAGATTCCACTTTTATACTTTAAAGAAAATTGCCGTAAGTGTTGTAAAATAATTTGCAGTTACATAGTCATTTTAATAGGATACAGAAAACTAATATTATTTATTTATACCGTGGTACAAGATTTTATTTCATAAAAACAATATTAAATTTAATTTATAAATCCTTAAATGACCTAATAATTGTATAATTTGTAAATATTTTGTCGAAAACAGCTCTTAAGGATTTCTTTGAGATTTGGTAAACAATGGTTTTCTTACCGTAGAAGTCCGTTGGACTTAGACTTTGCCTGCAAGATTTTCTTTAACCTTCAAGCGATCCCGCTATTTGATATCACAAAGCTTTGTTTATTAGTTTTCCATTGAATTTTTACAAAAGCAATATTAAACATCTCAATGGGTATCATGTAATACACGTGCACAAGTATACAAATAACTTTAAAATTAAATAATTTTTCAGTACAAAATTTTTAAAACATTTAAAAACAGTTTTTATTGATAGAAAATGCTATTTACAGGAACATAACTTTGTACAAATAGTTTTAAAATATCTTTCAATAACTTAATTTTAATATCAAACAATTTGGCAGGACAAAATGTTTGAAACAACTTTAATTTGTTTTTGAAAAACAGTATTTTTTACACAAACATGTTTGTATAACTTGGGCGAATTCATGAGAGTCTGCACAGAACACTGATTTGACGCTGAACCGATGCTGATTAGAAATTGGTTGCGACTGACATCTAGCAACTACATATGTAATTAAAGAATACCTATGGGTTTTGTGTGTCAGTTATAAACAGCGCAATTTCTTTTAAAAAAAAGCTGCTAAAATGCTGCCTACATGAGCGCTTGAAGGTTAAATAATTATTACACTAAATGTAATAAAAAGTGACAAAACATGAGCACAATCAAAAATTTGGATAATTAGATTATTTATAAAAAAAGGTCTATTTTAACCTTTTCGGGACTGGCTTCGCGTTTACGCGACTGGTGTAAACTATCCGCACATACTACGATCGCGTATACACGTTTTATAACTTTTATGTTCGAGTACTTTCACCGCATTAACACGACTAATATAATTCTTTTACTGGCATTTGCTACAACCTATTAGCTTTAAAATGAACTATTTGAACTAACAATAGGAGGTACTAGCTAACAGTAGAAATATAGAGAGAATAAAATCATGTTGCCAGACCGCGTTTACGAGGTTTTTTCTAAGCATATTTGATTGAATTACGAATATATGCTTTATCCAAAAATGAAATTTGATTATAACAAATTGTAGAGAATAAATCATAGAATTGAACTGTACACTTGAAAATGTTAAACAATCTTAGTTTATAAATATAGTTCACTAAATTACGAGTAAAACAAACCTCTCGCTAGCGCCAGGCATACAAAGCCAGACGCATTGCCCCATGCTTGAAATGACCTAGTCTGAGCATGAATTAGGATTTAGACTATGTTAGTCCCGAAAAGGTTAATTACAGTATGTGTGTTGAAAATGGGAGAACAGAACTGTTGTATTTTTAAAGAAAAAGAGCCTTAATTAACTAAATGAAAAGGTAACACTTTTACATGTTAAGTGTATGTATATAGGAAATGAATGTCATTGCTTGCTGAACATCTCGGTCAAAGTAAACTGTTTGGCTATATTAATCCGTTTGACACATGGCACTTACACTAGCTTTGCGGAGGGAAGGACAATAGCGCGCGTAGACAGAATCATTATTTTGCGAATCGCAGTACATTCCCGTCTTAAATTTTTCCCTGAAATTCTGAAAGCGATTCAGATAGTTGGAGTTTACTGTACTTAAATTTTAATTCTATAAGAATGTTACATGAGCATAGATTGGTTTCCCATAAGCCTGCTACATTGTTACCAGATTTATTGAAAAATAAAAGGAACAAGGAAAGGATATAAGGTACTTACTTCTTTATTACAAAAAATAAAGTTTTGCAGATGTGAAATAAAATAAACTAACTGTCCAATATATTTACTATAGAACTAATTGCATTGATCGTTTTCATTAAATACATTTTAATATAGTATATAACATATTTTACAGAAAGGAACTATTTTAAATAAAATTATATCACATACAACAATCCCTGTGAATCTATTTGTGTCCATGACTTAGGTAAGCTCTATCTAATAAAATGCTATTCACACCCGTACAGATTTATCAAAATCTATTATTATATAAAAATAGTATATATTTAACAAAATAAGATAAGATATTTTATTTCAAGGATTGAGAGGTGTAATAAATTAACAATATGGTCATTTTGTACATTAATACATCAAAATAATGCTAAAAATTTGTTTATTATAGTCACTTAAAACACTTATTTTGTATTAAATATATGGCAATCGGTTTTAGTAATTATAACTGCATTGAATGTGCTGTGCTTAGACTTAAACTTTCTTGTGCTTGTGCTACTTGCTAGGCATCTTCAAGAAAACAAAGTCAGTGAATAAATAAAGAAACGTCAGAATTACAAATAAACCGATTGTAATAACAATTTACAATTAACTACATTTTGTTCAAGATTGAAAATGTATTTTTTTCTGAATTCAACCTTACACGTAATCACAACATTGAGTGTAATTTAAATTTATTGTCAAATATATTTTACCGCTGTTCCGAATTCGCTCCTTCGTTTATAATTCAATCTAAAAACTGTTTTCCGTCTTTTTCTTATCGTGATCTTCTTCCGCTTCTTCGGTTTCATCAGCCATCTCGCAGATTGTGTTTATGTGGTTATTGAATACATCGCTTTTGTCTGCGTAGACGTGATGACCGGCTCCCACGATTGTCTAAACAAATTTTTAAATTAGAACATAATATTGCTACACTTACGTATACTGTTTACAATTTTTAACAGAACCTTTTGTACATTTTAAAACTTTTTAACTTCAGGTAATCCGGCCTATTGTGTTAGTTAGTTGTAATAGTTTGAACACAGCCAGGGCTTATGAACAGAATGGATAATATATAAGCTTACCCATTATCAACAACAACAAAATTGAAGAAGCTTAAAGTAGTGCTAAAAATTAAAATGTAATAGTATAACTGTTTTAATATGATACAGAAATATTAGCTCATTTGTCATAAAATAAAATAGAGTTAAATAAAAATGTGAATGTGGTAGGGGTGTGCGAGATGAAAACGGGATGCTATTTAATACAAATTAGAAAAAGACGAGAGCTAAGGAACAAGCAAGAAACGAGAATTATTAAATACAATTTATCGAGATTAAGAAAAAATGAGAATAGCATTTTAGGGACAAGAATGAACCAAATTTCGAGATGAGAGCGAGAAATATGAAATACCTTTTTACATCAATGAAAGAAATCTAATGTATATGGGAAGTAATTGTAAATAAATTAAATTCCTATAAATTTACTATTGCTACTAAGTTTATGAAAGCTATTACAAATAAAATGATTCTCTTAGATAATATCTAATAATAATCTTAGATAATATTATGTATTTTATCAGTTGACTATTATTTAATAAACCTTTGCACATATTCATTTTGTACAATTATATTCAGTTTTAAATAAGTCATTAATTGGCAATATTTATTTTTCCAAAACCCCAAGTTTATACAAAACTCAATCTATACTATTTTAATTTATTTCTCTTCAGTGTCAAGGTAATTTAAATAAGATATTGTGATATCCCAATCCCTGCTCTGTTGAATTGTTTGGAAAACTTCTTATCATTGTAATGTAACATTTTAACTTTTATAAAATTACTAGAAATAAAACTCGAGATTTTAAAAACGTATCAAGTTATTTCTTGTTACTGCTCGAGAGTTTCGAGATCTTGCACACCTCCAGAATGTTGTAGAATAAAATACAGCTAAATAATAAAATGTGAATATAGTAAAGAAATAATACAAGTCAAGTACGGTTAAATAATAATTTTGCAACAGTTAGGGGAGTTAACAGTAGGGTGATTTAAGCAAGGGTAAGTTTGACATGAATTCTACCTGATCATTTAGTACCAGGTAGACCATTGTCTTCCCTAAGACCATAGGTCTTCAAACAACTCAAAATGACGTACAATATATAGTTTTCTAAAAGAAATTTAAAAAAAAACTATTACAATTCGAAATATCGCATTAATCCAAAATGAATAATTAAAATAAGAGACCCCGACGCGATCTAGCGGTGAAATAGTAAACTAACCCGGTAATCGCTACAGACGAGTTTTCCTAACCAAATTAAACTTTTAAACATAAGAATCAACCGAATCTAAATAACAATTTTTATTATGAATAATTTAACCCATCATCGGATATAAATAAATGGTCAAAACAGAGGAAAACCAATCAAAATTAAAACATATTAGCATGCATTCGGCCTACTTTATAAAAGACAAAAATCTTAAACACGTGAAGTAAATTCTATAAATATCCTGTTATCAAAAAATAGGTATTGCGCAGGCACAAGTATCAAACGATTCAGAAATGAACAAGCTTCCCAAATAATATAATAAGTTAATATAACTAATCGAAAAAAACACTCTAATTCAATGAAGAAAACATGCAAATTCACCATATTTCAGTTGAGAAATTTATACAGAGGCCTACAACAGCTGGCAAGTATGTAAGACGTGGTCAAGCGATATGATTGGTCGAAAATATTCGCGGATTAATCTCAAGATATAAATATGTTAATTTCTCAAAAACATCGGTTTTATGAAGATGAAAAGAATTATTTCCTAATTTAGTATAAATAGTCCATAAGATATTTATTAATTAAAAATTGTTCTGAGATCTAAGTAAAAAACTAGTGTTAAGGTGATAAACAACAAAAATTAGACGTATGGTTCAAACATAAAAAAGGGAAAGCCTATTTGTGACAATGAAAAAAATTGTGATTATTACATTCTGACCTAAGGTCTGGTCAAAGACAGTTCAATACCTAAGTGCTCTATTCATATATAAAACCATTGAGCGAAAGTATTACAAATCAAGAATAAAACATAAGAGTAAATGACCCAATACTAAATCCTGAAAATTTCGTTTATAGCCTAATGGTATAAAAGATAAGTTGCAGAAAGAAATTTCGAATTCGGTGAGACCTAACCTATTTATTTCCATTGTACTTTATCTTGTGCTATAACAGAAGTTACTTTTCTTATTATTTTGAAAGTGTTGACTGTAAATCAATAACTCATTTTCCAAATATTACTTAACTATATCAATGAGTAGACAATTCCTTTCATTTAATGAACTTGTATTTAATATGCTATGTGTATTGTAAATGTATAGTTTAATTTGTTATATGTAGATTTGTTTAATTAATTATTTTTAAAATTTTGGATGAACCGGCCCGAAAACCCTACCCGGAGATAGAATTTCATAAACATTAAATGTACATGAGCTCATTTTCAATTGAATTATCTACTTAATTATAGATAATATATAATATATTTTGAATTCTTTGATAATAACTTATGATTAGGACATTTATTTCATAATTTATTTCCTTTGTTAGTTTGAATTAAGTTTGTTCCTTTAAAATGTTTTTTGGGACAAATAAAATTTTGTTAATTTGAACGAACAGTGATATTATTATTTTATTTAGAAAATTATTAAATTAAGAGACCGATATTAGATGTATCAAAAGGGTTTCAAATGGTGCCCAATGCACGGCTTCATCCAAAAGGAAATAATTCTTGTTAAGTTAAATTAAGATTTATAAAAAATATTATCCATAAAATATTTGACAATTGCATTTCAAATTAAAATTTTCTTAAAACATATATTTTAAACAATCATGGAGCAAGACGACCGTTATAATTTAAGAAAGCAGGTACAAAAAACCACAAAAGCCGTGAATCATATGACATGCTAAGTATAACCAGGCCTACTTCTAGACATCACGAAACCATAATTACGGGCAACATGCAAGGAAGGGGCGAATCGAGGGAGGAATCACGAACCCGAGAGAAAATAGGCCGCCTGCAAGAAGACGTGGTCATTGGGGAACGCGTAGCGAGGGAAGAAGAGTTAGGGCAGCTTCCGTTTTTTACTTACGAGGAAGATCCGGAGGAAAAGTTACGCCCCGTGGAGGCAACGTCAAGTGAAGGAAGAATTACGGAACAAAACGCCACAAGTCCGACATTTGAAATAGAACATCTGTCGTGGTTAAACATTTTAATTCAGCAGTTTGGCGACATTAAGGAACAACTGAACGATTTGAGACAAAATTCGGATGATACCAAAAAACAACTTACCGAGATTAAACGAGAGGTAAAACAAGAGCTAGACTGCGTTAGTCAACATTTGGAAAGTTTCGAGGAAGGAGTTAAGAGCCATATGGAGATGAAATTTTTCAAAACCCTTAATTATGTTAAGAAAGAAGACCCAAAAATCTATGATGAAAAAGTAAATTTCTTTTCCAAAGATGATTTGGAGAAATCTCAAAACAACAAAGTCAAAAGGAAAAAAAGAAAAGGAAGAGAGATAATGTTAGTGTCGACGGTACGACTAATAATGTACTTGTAAAGGAAGAAAATAAAGATAGGTTAAAGGAGAATAAAATAGAAAATAATAAGTGCTCAACTCAGGAAGATGGCATGGAACATCTCAATCATAGTGAAAAAGTTGTAAAGGAAAAAGTGAAGAAAATAAAAAGAATAAACAAACAAATTATTAATGACAAAAGTTTTATAGTAGAAAATGAAATAGATAATAAGTTATGCCTGCCTCATGTAGATGCCATAGAACAATTCAATCATAATAAAGAAGTTCGAGATGAAAAAATAAATAAAATAAAAGATAAACATACTAATAAATCTAAAAAGAAAAAAGAAAATCAAATGAACGATAAGAACAGCATTCAAAAGGACAATGGTAGTAAAGAAGTATCATCAAACAAAAACATGAAGAAAATATAAAGCAAACGAGAAAATGATTGTGGTGTTAACGAATCATTTAAAACCCAAAATGAAACTAATATGGAAGTCAAGTTGGACAATGTAAACAATAATGAAAAAACAGAAAACAAAAGTGCTTTTAAAGTGACATCAAATAACAAAGAGAAAATAAAAGAAAATAATAGTAATTTAAATATTAATGGATTGGGTATTAGCAAAAGTCAAGGTAAATACAGAAAGAAAAAAAAAAGAAAAAAAGGGTGAAAAGTCAAAATAATTACTAATCACGAAGAAAAAAAAACACAAATATAATGAAACGACGGGATTCACACCTAACAAACTTCAATTCGGACATAAAGATAAGCGATTTTGGGAACCATATATAAAAAATTTTTATCAAAAGGAAATACCACAAGATATTAAATTATATTTGGCTAAACAACGAATTCAACATAAAAGGGAAAAACGTTCTTTAAAATTTAACTCCACGCATAGATATACTAAATTCCAGACGGGAGATTTGATTCTCATTAGAAATCATGTTTTGTCAAATGCCGCCTATGGGGAAACAGCAAAGTTGTTCGAGATATACGAGGGACCCTATAAAATAAGTCGAATTGCAGGAACATCGACGTACTACATCAGTGAACCAAATCAACAAAATAATTACGGAAAATTTCCATGAAAAAATACAAGACAGTCGAAAAACACCTGTTAAACGTATATTTAGTAGTAAGGTCTTTCATCCCAGACAACCGATGGTAAAATTCTTATCTTCACATAAAGATCAATAAATTAATACAATCAGCTGACAAGTTGATTTTACCTAAATTATACATCATTTTTCATTGATATTTGTTCCCTGAAAAGACTAAATTACTCAGCATTTTCAGGAAAAGTAACCAAAGGGATATTGAAACAACTCAAAATGACGTACAATATATAGTTTTCTAAAAGAAATTTTAAAAAACTATTACAATTCGAAATATCGCATTAATCCAAAATGAATAATTAAAAGAAGAGACCCCGACGCGATCTAGCGGTGAAATAGTAAACTGACCCGGTAATCGCTACAGACGAGTTTTCCTAACCAAATTAAACTTTTAAACATAAGAATCAACCGAATCTAAATAACAATTTATATTATGAATAATTTAACCCATCATCGGATATAAATAAATGGTCAAAACAGAGGAAAACAATTCAAAATTAAAACATATTAGCATGCATTCGGCCTACTTTATAAAAGACAAAAATCTTAAACACGTGAAGTAAATTCTATAAATATCCTGTTATCAAAAAATAGGTATTGCGCAGGCACAAGTATCAAACGATTCAGAAATGAACAAGCTTCCCAAATAATATAATAAGTTAATATAACTAATATAAAAGAACACTCTAATTCAATGAAGAAAACATGCAAATTCACCATATTTCAGTTGAGAAATTTATAGAGGCCTACAACAGCTGGCAAGTATGTAAGACGTGGTCGAGCAATATGATTGGTCGAAAATATTCGCGGATTAATCTCAAGATATAAATATGTTAATTTCTCAAAAACATCGGTTTTATGAAGATGAAAAGAATTATTTCCTAATTTAGTATAAATAGTCCATAAGATATTTATTAATTAAAAATTGTTCTGAAATCTAAGTAAAAAACTAGTGTTAAGGTGATAAACAACAAAAATTAGACGTATGGTTCAAACATAAAACGTAACGTGAAGTGTAATAAACAAATTTAACATTTTCTAAGGGAAAGCCTATTTGTGACAATGAAAAAAAAATTGTGATTATTACATTCTGACCTAAGGTCTGGTCAAAGACAGTTCAATACTTAAGTGCTCTATTCATATATAAAACCATTGAGTGAAAGTATTACAAATCAAGAATAAAACATAAGGGTAAATGACCCAATACTAAATCCTGAAAATTTCATTTATAGCCTAATGGTATAAAAGATAAGTTGCAGAAAGAAATTTCGAATTCGGTGAGACCTAACCTATTTATTTCCATTGTACTTTATCTTGTGCTATAACAGAAGTTACTTTTCTTATTATTTTGAAAGTGTTGACTGTAAATCAATAACTCATTTTCCAAATATTACTTAACTATATCAATGAGTAGACAATTCCTTTCATTTAATGAACTTGTATAAATATGCTATGTGTATTGTAAATGTATAGTTTAATTTGTTACATGTAGATATGTTTAATGAATTATTTTTAAAATTTTGGATGAACCGGCCCGAAAACCCTACCCGGAGATAGAATTTCATAAACATTAAATGTACATGAGCTCATTTTCAATTGAATTATCTACTTAATTATAAATATATAATATACTTTGAATTCTTTGATAATAACTTATGATTAGGACATTTATTTCATAATTTATTTCCTTTGTTAGTTTGAATTAAGATTGTTCCTTTTAAATGTTTTTTGGGACAAATAAAATTTTGTTAATTTGAACGAACAGTGATATTATTATTTTATTTAGAAAATTATTTAATTAAGAGACCGATATTAGATGTATCAAAAGGGTAACGTTTCAGTCTCCTCTCCCTTTACTTTTGTTTGTCAGCCAAGTAATTGTTCTCTGTTGTTAATATTTGTATAAGCCCATTTTCTATATTTTCCTTATTCTGTTAGCCTGTGTAAAGATGATGCCGTCGCTGGTGAAACCATGGTCAGCAAGACTCAATAAACTTTGTAGAATTTATCTAAATTCTTAAAACACCAAATAAATGACATAGTAAAATTGATTTATCTTAAACCTAAGAATTTAGATGTTTTAAATTTCACCTTTATATCCGTGTAAGACATTTTAGGTCTCTTTTCGATAAGTATTTCTCCTGCGCCGTTATCCAACCAAGATCTTGATCCGTACAGCATGGTAACGGGTATATCAGCTCTCAGTCTGTCTATACGGTTTAGCATAGGATTCTTAGCCCAACCCAGTCCTGAAGTCATAGCGTGAAAAGCCCCTTCTCCTCTACAAGCAAATATATTCCCAATGTTTTGGTCAAACTGTAATAATATCACTATGATGGCAACAACCTGATGGTGGTGTTTTTACTGCCAATTAAAAAGTACTAACAAGTATTGTATTTCATTATTAAATAAACGGTACCAGGAACTGGCACATACTTTCTCACAAACATATTTAAATTATTAAACAGATTCACTGTGACTTCATAACTGTAGGTGGGGTAGGGGAGGTGATATTAAAGTAGGAGATTAACTAATAAATATTATTATTATTATCTAGAGAGAAAACTATTCGATCGATTTCAAACAAATTTGCACCAAACACGTCAATTAGACCTGTATAGATGCAAGAAAAAAGGTTTTGAAAAACAACCCCCTTTACGGCCAAAAAAACCCCAAAAATCAGTTATTATTATTATTAGCTAAACGCCTTTTTTTGCATATGGTAGGGTACATTAAAGGCTAAAAATAAGCCAAATTTTATCAAAATCGTTAGAGCCGTTTTTTTATAAAAAAATAATAACTGATTTTTCGGGGTTTTCTTTGCCAAAAAGGGGTTGTTTTTCTAAAATTTTCAAAACTCTTTTTTCGTATACATACAGACAGACATTTTGTAAAAACCACTTTTTTGGACTCAGGGGGTCCAAAAATGGATATTTCCACAAAAATCTCTACATAGATTTTTTTTGCGATCACTAAACTTTCTCTATAACTATAGTATAGTGAGAAAGTAAAATGAAATTTTTGACACAATAAAATCAGATTTACAAATAAAAAAATATGAACAAACCTAGGCAGTATATACATGAGATCTTTCAATATGTTGTTTAAATCTTATTGTAGTAATTCCACAGGAAATAAAATTAAAACAAAATCTGATTGTATATAAAATTACAGACGATGATAACCACTTAGGTTTTTCGCCTTTAAAAACTAAAGAAAAAAAGAAAATGTATATAAAATTAATAACAAATCTAATGTTTGGCCTTGGTCCACTAACTCATTTAAAATAGTCATAATAATTACTTCTTTTTGGCAATAATGTCGAACAATCCTTATTGTTATTATTATTTTTTTATTTTATTTTCCCCGCTTACACACTTCCTGAGCAAGAAATATTTAATTAAATTACAAGTGAAAAAACATAGACCAAGACCGGGAGTTGAACCCAGGACCTTCACGTTTCCGTCGTGATGCTCTGCCATCTGAGCTACCCTGATATCAACCGATATTCGTCGATGTTATCTCACTTGTATGGTTTTTACTGCAATTATTAAATTAACAGATTGAATACCTCGTATATACGACATTGAAAACAATCTCAATTCTTATTTCGCAGCTTACAGTGGTGATATTATTATTATTATTTTTTTTACCCGCTTACACACTTCCTCAGCAAGGGATATTTAATTAAATTACTAGTGAAAAAAAGACCAAGACCGGGAGTTGAACCCAGGACCTTCACGTTTCCGTTGTGATGCTCTGCCATCTGAGCTACCCTGATATCTACCGATATTAGTCGATGTTATCTCACTTGTACGGTTTCTACTGCAATTATTGAATTAACAGATTGAATACCTCGTGTATTCGACATTGAAAACAATCTCAATTCCTATTTCGCAGCTTACAGTGGTGATATTATTTTTTTTTCCGCTTACACACTTTCTCAGCAAGGGATATTTAATTAAATTACAAGTGAAAAAACATAGACCAAGACCGGGAGTTGAACCCGGGACCTTCACGTTTCCGTCGTGATGCTCTGCCATCTGAGCTACCCTGATATCTACCGATATTGGTCAATGTTATCTCACTTGTACGGTTTTTACTGCAACACGTACAGACACTTCAATCTTATTTATATGTATAGATAAGGATTGTTCGACAGCATCGCCAAAAAAAGGTAATTATAACTATTGTAATTATTAGACTAACAATCCAGTGAGGCTACAGTCATAAATATGGAACAATTGAAGATGTTCCGATACACGTTAGTAGAAAGTATTACAAACTGACAACACCATCACATCATATTCCATCTTACACCCATAATGTACTGTACTATGTAATATATTAATGCTATGGCTAACCATGATCGACGTCCGAATGCCAACTCGTCTGACTGGACAACGAGGCAGGGCTCTGTCCGTAGTAAGTCACTTCGCTTGCATTTCCTTTATCTCGACTTCCGCCTAATTCCATGTCTTCTTCCGTGGAACTTAACCTTCTCAACCTCTTGTTTCTGGGTTCCGATGGACTTTGCGCGCTCCTCGGTAGAGACAGAGGACCTTCGAACAAGAACATACATCATTACAACACAACAGACAACAGATTCATAACTCAATTTTTGATTAAACTTATGGGTGTTCAATACCAGGGCGAAAAAGTTACCTGCAGTCTTGCCAAACTTTCTTTTGTTTATGAAGGTATAAACTGTATTCGTAGATTACAAAAAGGTAAATTTGTTTTTATTAAAACGAGTTAGGTAAAAACTGTCAGTCAAATAGTTTTGTTTGCACTACAACCGTTTCTTTCTTTCTATTTTTTTGTTTTTTTTTTCTGGGTTGTTCCCGTTGCCGACCTCCAACAGTTCGTCATTTATTCGAGCACGTTACTGCACCACGCTACTCCCCTAATGGACGAAGCCTTCAGCTTAGAATTTTAATTAATTTTATTTTTTCCTGAAAAATTCATCTTCTAATTTTTCAATTTAAAAATTAAATTAACTAGTTATTGACAAATGTTCGCTCTAAATAATAAACTATATTAGGTTGTTTAGCTAGTAAAGCTGTTTAAGAAATATGATGCTAAACAAAATTATTATTTCGTCTTAAATTAATTTTGTTCAAGTGAGGTTGTTTTCCGCGCCTCGCCTCTCTACCAACCTACACTCGACACCACGTTCACCGTGCAATACAGGTCTTACGGGAGAATAGATATGCTACTACCAATACAGGGAACATCACGTTTATTGTCATGCGGGTTGCGTCAACTGTACGAGCGTTGCATGGGTGTTGATGTTTTATAGTTGACTATTATCGCTGAGACTGTCGTATGGATAACATGGCTTATGGGCGCTCTGTACTGCACGGTGAACATGGAATCGAGTGTAGTATACGACCACCTTTACCAACGCATATAAATAGCATACGGTCAGCCTTCTCAAGGTTGACTCCGCTCACTTCGTTCGTCTGGTATTGCACACCTTTAATCCTGGAATTGGAATAGTAGACCTAATGATAATAAACAAACTAAGAATCGTCTTTAAAATCATATTATTAAGAAAATATGTTATACCTTCAACACAATACTATATTAAAAAATTTGATGTATTTCACATTTTTTTAAATACAATAAAGAAAGACTGCTGAGGGGCAAACCAAAAAAATGTACGCGTGGTTGCATCTACATAAACAAACTCCAAATATAACCTTCAATAATGCCACTTAAGTAAATGCAACCAACTCAGTGAGTGGAGTCAACCTTGAAAAGGCAGACCAAATGTATTGCGTTAGTAAGAAGTTAGTAAAAGACCTGAAATTAATAAGACCGAGTCTCTTTATTATTTATCGGTTCCAAAGTAGGCCTACTATGTACTCGTAAAACTTCTTCAAATACAAAAAGTACAGGTACCGGTAGTTAGTAAGTTAATATAAATAATTTTCTGAGAAACGTTAAAACTTGGCTGTTCACATTGAATGTTTTTAAGATGAGTTGTTAAGAGTGTACTAATGATGGTGGTCAAACAGGGGACGCATCTTTATAAGCGAATTTCCATAGGAATAATGAGCTATTGCAGTGACCCTTATGGTAAGACCTAAGGTTGGGAGTATTAAATTAGCACCGATCATGGTCCCGAGAACACGTTTTGGGGTGTCATTAAATATTGTATATAGTCTGCATGTGTATATATGTGTTCGCACTCTAATGGCCGCATTTTAAGTCCGATTTGGTCCAAATTTGGTACACACGTTGTTCGTCTAAGTCGCTCGGGCAAGTTCGTTAACAAAAAAAAAAACACGACAACAGGAAGCATGTTTTTTGACCGGAAGTAACAAATGTTGTTAGATTTTTGGTATTAGAATCTAAAAAAAATTTGTTTAGTTTTTTTTTTATGTTTTAGAGTTTTATCTAAAAAAGTAAATGCAGCATATTATTCTGCACATTTTGTTTTTTACCGACCTTATGGCTCTCTTGGTTCCACAAAATCGATCAAAACGTGACATACTATAAAAGTGAGGGATCTTTATTAACAATCCAAACCATACATTAAGGGTCTTCTATACCTTGTGTAAAACAGCAAAAATATGCACTTCGTATTACCGTGTTTCGGACGCCGTTTTTCAACCTAAAAAGTTGTGAAACATCTTAAATTGTTCTTAAAGGCTTTGTGCTTTTGTCTTATACCTCATAATTTAAAGAAATCGTCGGCAACTCCTTTTAATAAACAGTTTAAATGAGTAAAAATCTATTATTTTTAACGCATTTTTTGGGAGTTTTAAGCAATAATTTCCATATTTTAAGGTAACACGTAAAAAATATAAAGCCTTCTTTATAACTTAATGCAATTTCCCAGATTATTAATTTATAAATAGATTCCGAAGCACGGTATTACGAATGCATGTTTCAACGATTTTGCGGCTTGAGTCAGGCCTTTTGCATTGAAATCAAACTGTACACTCGGGAGTTTTCTTCAAGGTAAAGAAGAGCCTTAAAGATAACAATAATGTTATCTTGTACGGGGGTGAAGGAGTGCTTTTTTTGTAGTAGCATCTGCTCCAAACATAACCTTATTCTTAAAACAGGTGCTTAGCAGTCTTATGATTTTCCTTACTATCATTTGCTTATACAGTAATTGTTATTAATCAGGTAGATGACTAGCATCTGCTCCAAACATAACATTATTCTTAAAACAGGTGCTTAGCAGCCTTATGATTTTCCTTACTATTATTTGCTTATACAGTAATTGTTATTAATCAGGTAGATGACTAGCATCTGCTCTAAACATAACATTATTCTTAAAACAGATGCTTAGAACCGTATGATTTTCCTTACTATTATTTGCTTATACAGTAATTGTTATTAATCAGGTAGATGACTAGCATCTGCTCCAAACATAACATTATTCTTAAAACAGGTGCATAGCAGCCTTATGATTTTCCTTACTATTATTTGCTTATACAGTAATTGTTATTAATGAGGTAGATGACTAGCATCTGCTCCAAACATAACCTTAGCCTATTCTTAAAACAGATGCT
>JAGFPH010004305.1:6113-30025 GCA_018207615.1 Philaenus spumarius | reverse complement strand
CCCTTTCTTAGTGAGCACCTATGGCCCTAGAGGAAGCTACATACCAAATTTCATTCCAATCCGTTCGGTAGTTTTTGAGAAATCGTGATCAGTGAGTCAGTGGGTTTTGGCTTTTATATATATAGATAGATGACTAATCCTTCAGCTGATTTTGACTTACTTCCCAAGACAATGCATTTTCTAGACATGCTATGACAAACTCTATATGTCAATTGGGTTTTGTACTTAAATATTATATAAAAATGTTGCAAAATAATCGAAAAACATATAACTAGTCATACCCTGTCAGCTTTAGAGTTACTTAACCACTGTTTGCTTTTTTTTCCACCCTCTTTCCACAAATCTCTGGTTATGAGTTTTGGTCTTTAAGTAATACTTTTAAGAAGCCGAAGGTAATCTTTCAAAAACCGACATGCGAAACACAATAAAACACCTTTGCTGGTTTTCATGTAATTCAATCAGTCCTGGAACATTTTAATAAGATGTTCCGCATAGCCAGGGCTTTGTAAACCTTTATTTTGTCTTCGCGGTAGTGATGTTATAAAACATATTTAATTTACTAAACTACAACCCACACAAATTATGAAAGCTACACACAGCAATGTACATCAACAGTACATCCTTCTACGTCTACAACTCTCTCTATGTACAGTTACATACTGCATGCGCTTTTATTACAATAAAAATGTGACTAAAGTTTTGGTGCTGAACACACTTTGTTTGGATTTGATTTGCAAACTGAAATGATGAGATATTTTAATAAGAATTTATTTTAACCCTGTGTGCCGACAGAGGCCATTTCCTGTTTCCAGCAGCCGACATTGTCGTTTTTTTTCGATACTATCGTTGACTTTGCATGAAATTACCGGAAGCCACGATGGCCGTGGTTGTTAAGGTGTGAAAGCTTTATCAATCGTCATGGCAACCATCAATGGAAAAGTTCCGGGTTCAATTCCCATTGACCCCGAATAATTTTCTAAATGGTTTCTTAACAGACATCATTGGCTGTGGTTCGAATTCCACATAAAACTGTAGGTCCCGTCTTCATTAGCCTTAAAGTGCAAAACAGCAGGACGTTAAACAAAAAAAAACAACTGAAATTACTGTTCGAAATTATGCATTTCGATACTATCAATTGTACTCAGTACATTCTGCGAACAAATCTATGACAGTACTTTCTTATTTATTATTCTATGAATGATGTTGTGTCGTCAGCTGATCGACTTTTATCTACGTTGTAGTTATAACCGTGCCGCTGTTTACTGTTTTGAAGTTACTTTGAATTTTTGGAGTTTTAGTATGTAATTAGTGCAAGTGGAAATAGTTTAATAAATGACAAAGTAATTGAGCCGTAATCGGAGAAATGTTTAGACGATGATATGAATATATCAGTGACGGAGAGAAGGAATACGAAACCGTTTCATCAGTTAGGCTGGATTTCTAAATTACTAAATTTCATATGAGTAATTTTTATTGTATTTTTTGTGTTTTCATTAGCTTTGGTATTGTACTAAAAGAAAAAAATTCTCTTGAAGTGAGATAGGTTTTTTTAAGTAGACTCCAATGGAGAGTCCAAAATTAGAAATTATAGAAACGGTTAATACAAAATTATTGCTTTCCTCATTCCATTTAAAAAATCTATATTTACTTTCTACAACAAATTTAAACTCAAAAACATTTATCATAAGCTATTTCTACACAAGCTTCTTAGACTGAATTGCTAACATTCCGGCCACATATAGTTTTCTTACATTTTTAATGCTTTAGCCAACGTAAACATTAAATTCTTATAAATTTCTCTGATTCTGTTTACTTAAAGCATTATAATACACACAGCCCATGTCACTCAAAAAACAATGCATAACATATCGGTAAACGGTTTATCTCATTCGGTTCGTCGTTTTTAGTCAAATCATTCGAAACTATCCTTTTTAAAATTAATTTAGACATAACGCTACTCAGTCGTTTTTAATTTTCAAAAGTCTTGTAGCCTAAAGTCACCTGAATCGATAGTCACCCTCATTTGTCAAAACCTTATGAGCAATTGAGGAGTTAAATGGTGGAAGGTAATCGACTAATTCCAAGCACATATTTTATATTTTAAGGCTCCATTAGTTGGAAAACTTTTTTTTTTAAATATAAGGCCACTTATGTCGCCCATCACCAAAGCAAAAATAATACACTTACATTCTGCACAGATAATTCAAGAGCAACTATGAGTGCAATTTGCATGCGTGTCTAGAGAGAATATTAAATTATTAGGTGCAAGCGTGTATTTAACTCATTCAAATAATTAATTTAGTGCATTTTTCTTACCATATGTGCGCTATGTCTTAATATTTACAGTTATGAAGTCCAGTAACTAAATGTTAATTTAAAGCAAAATGTATGAATAACTCAACATCTGTTCAAATAAATAATAACTCATGACTAGGTCAGTTACCTTGCAAAGAAATGGGCATAGGCGCCCATACTTTTGGGTCCGCAGCTCCCTCCCTAGCTCGCAGGGAAAGGAAAATATGTATAACTTATTAATAATTATAGTCAGGTATTTTCCTTTTAAGATAATTATTTACAAATCAGTGTTTCATTGAAGTGGTTTATTTATAAGTTTTTTATATGGTTTTATAAGTGGCACTAGAATATTTTTTCAATGTTATGTATCATTTCATTTTACGTATACTTATTTTATTTTTTACAAGACTTTAAGTATGAGGTGCTGGGGCACTACTTGGTGTGGCTGTAAGGCACAGTGTAGCTTTGTACTTTCATTGACGGTGTAAAGGTACAGACTCAATACTTTCCTGGAAACCCTTTTGCGAAAGGAGAGGAGGATACCCCTTAATCACCGTAGCCCCCTTGGAAACATGAGAGGTGCGGGATAGCTTTTTAAACTTAATTCAAACACGCTCATAACCTTGTGGATGAAACGCAAGTCTTATAAAAATTTTAAAAAGTCTTAATGAGGAAAAATTATTCAAATCTTTCTCTACAACTTTCTTGCCAAAAGGAAGGCAAAATAGCGTGATAACAAACATTTTATGTCCTATTCAATTGAATTTAAATGACTTGGTAAAACTTTCATTTTATTTAATATCAAGTAAACAACAGACTGTTGGTTGTTACTGTAAGAATTACGGAATCTTTTTGAACAAATCAGTAGCTCATTTGTGTTAGTGTTAGATGTAACAATGTAAGTGCAATAATTATAAATAAATATTGAGCTTGACTTTGAAAAGATATACTTGAACACACAATCTATCGTACTGGAGATAAACATTTCTAGGTTAGTTTATTGTAGCTCGTGCATCACTGAAGATGGTGATTTTGTCATTGAAACACGTTTGAGTTAATAAACGTATTGTGAGATTCTGTGTTCAAGTTGTGTATAAAATCTAAGTCAAGTGCATATTTTCCTGTTTAGGATGCATATTCAGCACGTGAGCCGAGGACATAGTTGTACATTCAAAACAAAATAAAAACACCTAAAGCAAAATAATAGCTTCTAAATAAAAAATAAAATAAAACTAGGTTCAATGAGCAAAGCCCCAAAGCAGCATCACAATACAGATTAGTGAAAGCAAATGTTAATGAGGCGATTCCAATGCTGATTATAGGCAATGACATTGAATTTACCAAATGGACCTGCAAACCGGATCGCCCAAAGTGGATTCAGTGGTTGAAGTGTGAAAAGCAAAGCGCGCGCCCACATGGGTAGTTTGCTTCTCTTCTGTTGTATCACTTCTGGGTCCGGTTTCACAGCAAAGCCCCAAGGGTCAGCCAAAATTAAATGTTTTACTCTGCAAAAGTTATTGATAAACTGACATGATTAAAATTGTTAAAGTGATCTCTTATCCAACATTATAGTTAATTGCTTTTTATCCACGTTGTTGTTAAATAATTATGCACAAATTAACTATTAATAGCATATGTTTGACAAAGAGTTTAATTCATAATAATAAAACTCTGTTTTTATGTTTTCTCTCCTCCACCTTGTGATGAATACAAACAACTAGCCCTACATTCTAATGTCTATTTGAATTTGAGAAGGCATCACAAAGTGGGGCAAACATCTTTCCTGAACAATTTTACTTTTGCTAATAGTTATTTGTTTTCATGTGGTACCTTTACTAACATTATTGATGGAAAGTTTTATTTGTGAATAAGTCTTAGTTTGTTGCCTTCATTGACAAAATGAATTTGTTAGGTTTGCTATTATTTTTAATTCAAAGTAATGAATTAGTTTTGGATGATCATACAGTAAAATGTTAAATGGGAGGTTCTGCTTTAGAAGATTTGTTCAGAACACAGCGAATCCGGTTGAAACCAGTTTTTCCGCCCAAGGTCAGGCTTCACAAAGTGTCAGTGTTCAGTTGGCGAGTTGTGACAATGAGTTAAAAACAAAATTCTCTCAAATTTCTGCCCTAGATGAAAGAAATGGGATCGCTCAAAGATCACGCTTTAAAAACAGCAACATCGCTTACAACCTGCTTATGTAAGCAATTTTGTTTTCATTGATGAGACAAATCAAATTTTCATTTCCATCTAACTGATGCACATCTGGAGGGAAGCTTGCGTATTGCTATCTAACATTAAACTGGATATTGACAGAATTATAAAAAAAACTATGCTAAGTTTCTCATTATGCCTACTATTCGAACTCATTGTTAGTTTCATAACGTAACATTTTTAATTTTTGTATTCTTTTTTCGTTTTTTGTAAATCTACCTATACTTACTTTACTATTACCAATCGATATAATTATTATTTTTTCCACCTTTTTTTAATAAGAACATAAAGTGAAATAATAAAAACCCCAAAGTATATTAAAACACCTGTTTGGGGCAACAAAAAAAATTATTAAGGGGAAAATGAGAAAAAAAGGAACAAAATACATTTATATCCATTTAGCCTACTACTAAAGTGAGAAGTCAAATAAGGGAATGCAGCCGACCCAGTTCACACAAATAACTATTACAATTACACAGTATCTAGAACAATTAACTCAAAAACAGCTTCAAACATTTGATTACATAGCATCCGCAATGCAATAAACTGCCTAACAATGAAACAAAACTCAAAATTACCATTCTCAACATTTAAATCTATAGATCCACTTGCATCACTAAATCAGCATTCATTCATACACACTCAATATCACTCATCCATTCCTTTTTTACTCTCTCAAGAAAGAACATTAAAGGTCAATGATTTTTGTCTTCAATTAAATGATTCTCCAATAATTTTAATAAACCGAAATTTATTTCCACATGTTTTAATATTTTCCGGCAAACAATTAAAAAAATGTCGGTGCTAAATAAGTATAAAATCTCATAAATACTGAAAGTTTGGGTTTAGGTACATTGACATTAAATTTATTTCTTAGTTCTCTACTCCTTGATGTCAAGCTACTATTGTTATTCCCACTCTTGCTAAAGAAAGTTCTCAAAACATTATCTTATATACATACAAACTCCTCAGTGGTAAAATATTCAAAATTTTAAAAAGGGGAGATGTGTGCTCATTTTTCTGCTTATTTGAAACAATCCGTATGAAATACTTTTGTAATGTTATAATGGGTTTTACTGTGATATAATACGCTCCCCCCCCCCCAAACTCTAACTTTGAGTTCACCGGGACTTCAGGGGAGCGTAGTAGAGAGTCTTAAAATATTTCCATTGCATATATACAGGGTGGATCAAAGTTAGTGTTAAAAACTTCGGGAAATGGTTCTATGGGTCAAAATAAATAGAAAACCAAGAATAATATTTTTTCGAAAAACGCTTCATTTTCCAAATATCCGCTATTTTGTTTCTTTTACTAAACAATTAATATCTAGAGAAAGGTTTAACCGATTGAGTTCAAACTTGGCGTGAAGTTTAACCTAACAATGATATATCTTAAGAAAAATAAACGATTATATCCAATCATGCGCTTTAAAATAGCGGCTGTTTGAAAATGTCAGACCTAAATTTTAGCATGTAAAAAACTCGAATGTATTTGATCGATTTATTTTTTAAATAACTTATGTGTTTTTTTCATGTCCACCTTGAGTCGACAAACAAACCTAAACATTTGATATAATTAATCAACCTGTTCTATAGAAAGGCAAGTGCATTTAGTTAAGTTACAATTTATACTATGATAATTTAAGGCCTCAGCAAAGACGGAGCTTCGGTAAATACAATGTTTTACTTTACATAACCCTATAGTCAATTTCAGCGGGCCATGAAAATGGTTTTACAACAGATTTTACGCCTTCTGTTAACACCTGTTGGTAATATTAGAAACAGGGGTAGAGGTAGGCAAGTGCCCAAGTAAAGAAGTACCTTGAGGCCTACAACTAATAACTGAAAGATACATTTGGCTCCAACTTTTAAAAAGGTTGTGCACCCCCTGCTTTAGAAGCATTTCAATAAAACTTTCCCACGGCAAAACTTTTTTGACCAAACAGTTGGATCCAAAAAGTACATAATTGGCCCTTTGGAGCATTTATATAAAATTTTGCTAATTCTTTTCTATATTAGTAGAACTGTGACCTGTTTGTACTAGTCGATCTGCAAATTTTTGTTGGTGAAATTCTTGTTTGGGATTTGCTGTTTAAACCTCGTTTTGGTAGGATCTTCCAGTTTTGGCCTACATATGCAGTAGCTGCAATCGTCACAGGTGATCTTATAACTGACACTAGAGTCATGGTAGTGTTTGTTTTTGTTTCCAACCTCACTACTAAGCAAAAAAAGTATTCCAATCCAACACAATTTTCTAGAGAATTATTCTGATAGCACCCCTTCAATCCACGGCACCTAACCCACAAATACTGATAAGTCAGAACCAGTATCGAGCAGGACATGAACGCTTTTACACTATACATAGCTCCCCAATATATTTTCAATTATTTTAACTGTCACAGTTAAGTGTTGTGTATATGTTATTTGTAAATGTGGTGTATATGTTTTATTTTGATCAAATGACGATTATTAAACCAATGCAAGAAAAATATGCTTTAAAAAGGTTCGATTATGAATGAAAAGGTTGGCGAACGTTGTAACTATTACAGGTAAAAAAATGAGTGTGAGTAGTAAACAAAATTTAAGTTAATATAACTAGTCCAGCAAGGCATAAATTTATCTTTTTTCATTTTTATTTAATTTCAGCAATTGAATTTATACGAATTTGTATAAGAATAGTTATAAATATTTTATACCAGAAAATTATAAATTATGAATTTTCCTCTGAAAAAATGATTACCATATTAAATTAAAGATCGGTACAACTTTATCTATTCTATTTAACTAAAATTTGTGCACCATCAGTGAAAACCGAATTCGCTTTTAATGTTTCTTTAAAACAATAAACACATTACCTGTCGGGATAAGATAACGCATACGAAGCTGCCAGAAATCCTCCCATACTGTGACCAAGTACGATCATTTTGTTTAGTTTCATTTCCTTGCGCCATTCTTCTACAGACGACACCAACTGGTGTTCCGCTTCGTCACCGTTGGTGCTAAAATCCGGTCTTGAACTTCTCCCAAAACCTGTACATTTATTCAGTTTTAGATAAGATTGAAGGATGACCTCATTTCATACTATCACACTTAACAAATTGAGAAATAGTGTCAAAACTTCAAGTCTGGTTTGATAGGATCTTTTTATCTTTGTAGAACAAGAAGTTTGTTTAGTATAAACTATCAAGATCATGAAAAAGACGATAGTTGAGGTTTAGAAACAACCATGTAGGCTATTAACCCTGGAACTGGCAGAAGGCCATGCATGGCCTTCTCTCAGGCGCAGAACGCAACAACTTGACACATTTGCAAAAATTTGCATATATTTGCATAATCGCTAATTTAACCCACTTAAAATTATCCAATCGTAATAAAACTGGCACCATTGGAAAGGAAATGAATTAAACTTCAATTTTTGTATTTACAACTTTTTCGTAAAACGTATATTTAGATACGTAATCATCGTTTTAAAATATGCATATCGGGCTACAGCTGTTTCCACGCGCGAATCTGCATACGATTGTACTGTTATTTCCCACTTCTTTAACGTTCAAGACTATCTACACAAATATTTCTTTGGCTATTATAAATACACCATTGGATTCGTCATGATTTTATCTTTCTGTTGGTGTCTTCCAACCAGATGTCACTGTAAAATTACTGTTCCATTCACGAGATACTGTAAACCCTTGCGATTGGACAGTCTCTCAACCAATAAACAGGCCATTTTGTCAACAGATATTCAGAAGGCTACGCGTTCTATTTTGACAGATTGATTTACACCATTTTGTAGAGCAAAGTCTGACGTTTCGAACAGTGTAAAGTAATCCAGATATAACCGGTTTTGTGATTGTCTAGACAGCAGTGGAAAGTGACGTTGTGGTGAGATCGCCTAGGGCGTTTGTTCCCACGCTATTCAAATGAGCCGACCTACATGCACGTGTTGACTCGGGAGTTTTTATTCGACTGATGTCTTTTTGTTATTCAAATAAATGTAACTCAAACACTTTTGTGAACTAAGGAAAGACAAGTACACCGTTCTTTTCTTTGATTTATCCTCTACACTTTCTTATAATAATATTTCATTTTTGGTCAAAGCATATATTAGTAAATGACGTTACAATCTAGGCCTAGGTAGGTACCAGTTGTGTACTTGAAACATAAAAACTGTTTTTTTCAAAATAAAAAATTTGAAATTGATAAATGTTTTTATACAGTTCTATTTAGAACTAAATTACGAAACTTTTTTACGCTTACTGTTTACTATTTACTCCATGTTTACTATTTTTTATGTAGGTCTAAAGTTGAACTTTTTCCTTTCGTTACTGAACATTTTTTGTTTCTTGAGCTAATAACTTTTACAATTTCAAAATAAACTAATTTTTAGTGGCATATTTGAATTCTTTGAAGGTTCTTCTACAAAAAAGCTATTGAACACTTTTGGATTGGGGTTCATTTACTATTTTTGGCGAATTTTTAAAAATATGCTTGCAAAACGCTAAAAACGAGCTGGCCAATTTTAGCTTTAACCGTGCCTGGTCTAGGGTTAAATAAAAATGTGTCAAGAAAAAGCAATCATTTGCGGAAAATAAAGTTAAATATTAATATAAATTATTACCATTTAGGACATTTCATTTTTATTTTATTTTGTAACTATTGCTGTGGTTTTGAAGACATAAATTATTCAAAACTTGTGCAATAGTACAAAGGTTCTAAAAGTCACTTACATTATTTGTTTTTAAATCATTTCTGCTCATTCGCTTTATAAACAATATTACTATGCTTGACAGCTATACTATGATGCTGCATTAACAGAAATTTAGCTGTTAGCCCTAAAGCAACAAAATGTTTTACAATGATACAAAACTCTCTGCCCTAACAAACCCGCAGCCTACATAACAAACAGAAACATTTCATTGTTTAAGCTATTGGAAAGTAAACACTAAACTAGTTATACTAAATAGAGTCATAAAATGAAAACCATCACTCACCCAAAAGATCAATTGCGTATACAGGCCTGTGCGTTGCAAATGCATCTAAATTAAGGCACCAAAGGCCCACTCCCGAACCTAGGCCATGGAGCAAGACCAACGGAGTTTTATTAGAGTCAGTGTTGAGAGATATCGTCCAAATTTTATCCGAAACCCCAACGACTGAACCAATGTCCACATAAAATCCTTTGTAAGAAGTAGATAAACCTAATAAACATAACATGGATGGTATAAGTAGCAAGAATTTGCAAATATTAAACTTAATAGCCCAGCCAATAGAACAAAAAAAAGGCCAATTTTGTTATTGAATTTAACAGCAAGCAACATCCACTTTCAACGGTAGTTCACATAGCTATGCAAAATACAAAAACAGGCAAGGAGCTTTTACACATTTTTTATAAACAAAAATAACAACAAATTAAGACTTTTTTTGGTTTTTCATTGATATTATAAAAAGTTGTGTATGTAGAGAATTAAAAAATCTACAAAATATTTTTTTAATAGACCCTGATGAACCATTTTTTTACCAACAAAAGTCAAGAAAACGCTTAAAAATTACTATTTTTCAAAAATTAATATCTTTATTAACTTACAATATTAAGGGCAGATCTTTCAAAAAATGATTGTTTATTATTTGTACAACAGTGTAAGATGAAATTTGTCGCATTAATAGTTTTTGCACAATTGCAGTATAAACAATTTAGGCCATTAACTTGCATATTGCGCCCTTATTAACCTGAGTGGCCTGATTAAAATGTTACCAAAAGGATTCTGAAAGTAGACATTAAAACCTACAATTCGTATATCACCGATTTTTTATAAGGTTGATAGTAAAGTATGATAAAAATGATTCCGAACATAGCAGGAAATGCGTAAATTTGCAAGAGAGACAATGGTAGTGAAGGAGCCAAAAGCCTGACGCGAGCAGCCTGCCAAATCTCTTCTCTCCGCCACTGGTTCCCCCTCTACCACTCGCTGTCGACCGCACATTTATGTGTTCCCAATATGTTCGGAACCATTTTTACCATATTTTATTATCAACCTTATTCGAAAATCTATGATATACGAATTTTAGGTTTTAATGTCTACTTTCAGAGTTCGTTTGGTAAATTTAAATCGGGCCCCTCAGGCTAATAGGGTTAATTATCTCAGCTAGGGCTCAGGCTAATTATCTTGCACTATGCAAGATAATGGTCTAAATTGTTTATAGCCTACTGTTGCAATTGTGAAAAACTATTAATGCGACAAATTTCATCTTCCGCCTGTTTGAAGTTGGGTACGCCTACACATAATAAACAATCATTTTCTGAAAGAAAAAAATGTAAGAAATATTAATTTAATTTTGTAGCTTAATACAAGATATATATAGCCTAGTGGTTTTTATTTAGGTGGGATCAGATTAATTCAGTTTAAACACGTAAAGTGAAATGATAAAACTGATTAATTTACTTTTTATGAAGATAAATATCTTAAGACTATGTTTTTTATATATCATTTGATTTCAATACTTACACGACAGTAGTTTCTTCTCAGCAGCTCGGAGAACGTGTGCTGACATCGGACTCCACCAGCACCACAGCCAACTAAGTAAACTGAAAAAAAATTAACTTATAAAAAATTTCTAAATAAAGTAGCCTAAGGCTAAATAGGCCTTACTAATTTAAAATTTGATGGTTTGCAAATGCCAACCATTAGCCTATATTAGTAAGAAAATAAAAGTATAAATTTTTGTACGTATTCTGAAACTAACACCGAAGTCACACTTTACTCACTAAAAATGAAAAACCAGAACCACCGCTGACAAATTTTAGAAATTACGGGAGAAAGAAAAAATACAAAACGCTGATTCATGATAGTTGATGTTCAATAATTTCGGTTGTGGACAGTTGTATTTTAATGTAGACTACTTACATAATTTTGGTGAAATTTGTATCATGCCTATTATACTTTATTTAGAAACAAACTTTCAACCAGTTAAATTTTAAGTGATTTGACGATGACCTACTATTGTAATTTCTTAATAATTATTATTAATTAGATATCTAGGCTACTTTTCAATTCTTGAAAAAAATATCTTTTACCCAAATTAACAGAAAAGGAGGCGTTCCAGATAAAACTCATGAATGTTTATATTGCGGGAGTTAAAAATGTTGTGTTACTTCTAATAATGCGCCTTGCTATAATTTAATATGAAACTAGATCCACAATTGGGCAGGAATTTACTAATATGACCATATGCCAACAGAAATGCAAGAATAATAAAAAAAATAGTCTTAAGTTCTAACTTATAGTCTTTAGTCAAAGTATGGTTACCTGTACCTGTACATTCAACAATTAACAGTAGAATGTAAAATTACGTCATCGTCTGCAAAAATATCAGCCGAGGGTCGAATAGTAAATTTATACCCGTCCAACATTTAACAGTAGAATGCAAAACAAGGTTGTCGTCTGCAAAAATATCAGCCGAGGGTCTAACATTAAATTTACGCCCATAATTGCACCACTTTCAATGTTCCATTTGATTTTCTTTATAATAATAAATAGTAAATATACAGAAACCATGTTATTTCTGAAAATACGGATTGTTATTCATTCTCATTTTTTTAATAGCAATTAATTGTAGAAGGTTTTACTTTACAATATAGGCTAACACATATGTTAGGTTTTAGTCAGTTTATATAGCTTAATATACCTTCACTGATAAACTTCTATCAATATTGAATTAAGTTAAGTTACCCTATGTTAAAGATTAGCCTAGGCCTAATTAATTAATTTTTTTTCGATAGGCTAACCTTCAAGTTGTTACTTCCATCTTATAGTCAATAAAGTGGATTTAAGATAGCACCATAGTTTTAATGTTATGTAATAGCCTAACAATTGCTTGAAATATTTTTAAATTGCATACATTTATTTTCTAAATTTGAAATGTTCCATAGTCAAGATTTAGACAGATCTGGTTGCCCAAAACTGTTAGCCTATTTGAGAATTTGATGTTTAGTGGTATCAAATAAACTATATTATACTAGCCTATGTCATAATCTAATTATGTTCTTCCAAATTTAGTACAGTCTTGAAAGTGCAACCAAAGTTTAGAGCAATACAAAATTGAACTAAACAACAAATTTTACAACTAATGAAATAAGCCCTAATATTAAATTGTTAGTACTATATATACCTTTGATTTTGTTCAATAATATCCGTTTCTGCCATTTGAAACAAATTACTATTTATCTAAAATAATATGGTGCAATACTAATAACAGTTCTGAAACCAACTATAAATAACATAATATTATAGGTTATGAACAAAAATCACGACGACACTGCACAAATAACTTATCACTCTGGTATGGTTTTAATTTATTTTACCAGAATAATTACGTAAACACTTCAAAAGTCATATAAATTTACAAACCGTTTTCAAATGTTTATCCTGAACTGAACAAACAAAAGAAGACCTTGACTTTTCTTTCTTTTTAAATTCTAAGCATTTTCCCCCCAAACCTCTTCCCCCCCCCCCCCCCCACTTCCATTAGTTCCATTTGAAGGACAGTAATTCCAGGGTTGTCAGTTTGCATTTAAAATATAATGTAGTATATTATATAATATTAAGTTCACACACAACAATGTATAACAATTTGATCTTAGCTTTCATAGTTTTTTTTTTTTTTTTTACATACAGGTATTAAATATTTCAACGCAATTTGATTCATTCCATGATAACTACAGAAAGGCATTTATAATAAGTAAAGTAGCAAAGTAGCCTTCTGCTTCCAGCTGATATAATTACAAACACCGACGGACGGTCTGTCTATTTTTGGAATGTTGCCAACCTAAGCACTTTGTAATTGCTAGAATGTTAAAATATGATATTAAACTTGGAATCTTAAGGTTTTTTTTAATGATGAATCTTAATAGTTGTATTAACTGCAAATATACGAATTTTATGTTTAGGTTGATAATATTTTTTGTTAATCAATTTGTATATAATATATAGTAAATATATACGCGATATATGTAATATATGAAGCTTCATGAATAGGAAATTAGCGTAATAGATGTGGAGTGTGTGAAGTTACATAAGTTAAGCGTTTATGAACTACAAATACATAAATTTTGATTTAGTTTATTTTGTTATTATTTTTATTTTACAATTTGTATATATATATATGTATATATATAATAAACGTGGTATTATGAATATAGCCAAGGCCTTCTACATAGTTTTACGAAAATTAGAAACATTCTGTATCGTCACGCGTAGTAATACAATTTTTAGCGCGAAAGTTGGAATGTAATCAGATGTTACTGTGTCTTGAAATTATAATTATACCAATCTTTTACTTTCTCACTATACTATAGTATAGAGAAAGTATAGTGATCGCAAAAAAAATCGATGTTGAGTTTTTTGTGGAAATATCCGTTTTGGGACCCCCTGAGTCCAAAAAAGTGGTTATTACAAAATGTCTGTCTGTATGTATGTCTGTATGTATGTCTGTATGTCTGTATGTATGTCTGTATGTATACAAAGCTAGAGAGAAAACTATTCTATCGATTTCAACCAAATTTGCACCAGACATGTCCAGTACGCCTGTATAGATACACGAAAAAGGGTTTTGAACAATTTTGAAAAACAACCCCCTTTTTGGCCAAAAAACCCCCAAAAAATCAGTTATTTTTTTTAATAAAAAAACGGCTCTAACGATTTTGATAAAATTTGGCTTATTTGTAGCTTTTAATGTGCCCTACCATATACAAAAACCCGCATCTTTCTAAAAATTCTCGTTTAGCTAATAATAATAATAATAACTGATTTTGGGGGTTTTTTTGGCCATAAAGGGGGTTGTTTTTCAAAATTTTTCAAAACCATTTTACGTGCATCTATAAAGACCTAATTGACGTGTTTGGTGCAAATTTGTTCGAAATCGATCGAATAGTTTTCTCTCTAGCTAATAATAATAATATTTATTAGTTAATCGCCTACTTTAATAAAAGTATACAAAGCTAGAGCCAAACTATTCGATCGATTTCAACCAAATTTGCACCAGACATGTCCAGTAGGCCTGTATAGATGCACGAAAAAAGGTTTTGAAAATTTTTGAAAAACAACCCCCTTTTTGGCCAAAAAAACCCCCAAAAATCAGTTATTATTTTTTTATAAAAAAACGGCTCTAACGATTTTGATAATATTTGGCTTATTTGTAGCCTTTATAATGTGCCCTACCATATAAAAAAACCCGTATCTTTCTAAAAATTCTCGTTTAGCTAATAATAATAATAATAACTGATTTTTGGGGGTTTTTTGGCCATAAAGCGGGTTGTTTTAAAAAAAACTAAAACCTTTTTACGTGCATCTATAAAGACCTAATTGACGTATTTGGTGCAAATTTTTTCGAAATCGATCGAATAGTTTTCTATCTAGATAATAATAATAATAATATTTATTAGTTAATCTCCAACTTTAATAAAAAAACTCTCCTACCCCACCCTACAAGTCACAGTGAATCTGTTTAGTAATCTAAATGTATTTGTGAGAAAGTATGTGCCAGTTCCTGGTACCGTTTATTTCATTGGTATTATCGTTTAGGTTTAGAGTCTACCGAAAAGTGAATATTTTGTGTTTTCCGATTTTGGTGCTTGCATCCCGATACACGGTACCATAGTTAATTTAAGTTTGCTGTTGTGATAAATTTACAATTAATTAAAATGATTAAGTTATTCTAGAAAACGCATTGGATTAGGAGAGTATGGCAATCGTGTCATTAATTTTACTGCGTTGTGTAAAACTTCGTGAAATATTAATTCAAATATATTTAACACACCGTGGGGTAAGTTTTATATACAATTTGTTCCAATACATAGTGTAGAATTATATTTTCAGTTTTTACATGGATTTAATACGTTTAATAATATAATTAAACATAGGCTATGGTTACTTTCTAGAGCATTTCTTACTTAAAACTAGAACCTCTGCCACAATATTACGAGGAGGCGTACCGGTATTGTAAATTTTACCAAAAATATATTATTTAGCTTTTGTTTACAATCACGTGTCTCTAATTACAGGTAAGACTAATTGTATGAACACTACGCAATATTTGGGATGTGTTTGTGCAAGCATGAGTTTAATTTACAGGTACCGTAGCCTATTAAATTTTGCTGCAACCTAAACTGAATGATCCATAGCGTTTATTTAATTATTATGATATTATGGTAGTTGATTGTTACTTCTGTTAGTACCCCTCTCTAATAATCAATTGTCCGAATTTTTTAAATGTTTGAGCATATTTTGACTTTCGAAGTGATATGAGCCTTAGGGTAAAAACATGAGCATTGAGTTAAGCTGCGAGTTTTAACCCTATATACCACTAACCATTCGTAAATTTTACTATGGGGTTGCAAAACTAAAATATGTTTGCCTACAAGAGAACTAAAGACGAGCCCTTTCCTGTAGCTTTAGTTTGGGCTTGACTGTAAAAGCGTGTAGTGTTGTTATTGTGTTGCCCTTCCATTATTGTGTGTTAATGAACAAAGCTTCATCGTGGATCGTGGTGACGAATGGTTAGTGACAGCGTAATGTTCAACCTTTACTAGTTCAAATGCGTCTCCATGCTTAAACATGAACATGTGTGATATCCTTGGTTAAACAAATTTAAACAAAATAATTCGACCACGCAGCTGGACCGCTGGCGTGAGTTCAGCAAATTTCCAAAATTAAGTTTATAGGCCTATGTTTTAGGGTTTCAACCAACAATTTGGGAAATAGGTCTACTCACGAAGGCGTTGAACAGCTGTCTGTGTGTACGCAATAAATTAGTAGAATTTGTTTGCGCCTAGTGGCCTCGCAAGTTTGCACCACTTGGCTTCGAACCGGGTACTTGTATGGTATTTTACGTTTTGGTCGATTTTGGGGGAACCAAGCGAGCTATAAGATCGCGTAAAAAAACAAAATGTGCAGAATAACATCCTACATTTATATTAAAAAAACTTTAAAAAAATGTCATTCTCGTAGTAAAAATGTCAAAAAAATAGTTACTTTCGGTCAAAAAACGTACTTCGGTGGTTGGATTTTTTTGGCTAACGAACTCGTCCGAGCGACGTATACAACCAACATGTGTACTAAGTTTGAACCAAATCGGACTTAAAATGCAGCCGCTAGAGTGCGAACACATATATATATATATATATATATATATTTTAATGACACCCCAAAACGTGTTCTGGGGACCATGATCGGTGCTCTTTGCTACTCCCGACCTTGGGTCTTACCATAAGGGCCACTGCAATAGCTCATTTTTCCTATGGAAATTCGCTAATAATTGCGTTACGAAAATGGCAGTTACTGGTTTAAAAACGTACCTAAAATGTACATTATCGATTTTAACGTGGAAACTCCTAATTTGTTATTTTCGTTTTAAGTTAGGCTAACAATAACTTATTTTTTATTTTAATCACTCAAAACTCTTCCTCTTGAAGCTTTTCGTCTCCCATTATAATACATTTCCAATTTATTACCATGGTTATGAGAAAAAAATATAGGCCTATATTATATCGATCATGCAGCCGAACAACTGATGTGAATTGAGCGAATTTCCAAAACTAAGTTTATATGTTTTATCGCTTCAACCAACTATTTGGGAGATCGGACTACTCACGAAGGCGCTGAATAACTGCCTACGTGTCAGAAATATATTAATAGAATTTGTTTGCTGGTTTACACCTCGACCTTGCGGCCTCGGATTATAGTCTGACTCGCTTCGCGAGTTCGCATCCACCCACTTGGATTTGAACCGGGTATTTTTATGGTATTTTAAATTTTGACAAAGTTTCGTTCTAGTTCGGAAAATCTAGATAAATTTACTTCCAGTCAAAAAACGTACTTGCGGTTAGATTTGTTTGGCTAACGAACTCGTCCGAGCGACTTAGAAAACCAACGTGTTTACCGAATTTGGACCAAATCGTACGTAAAATGCTGCCGTTAAGAAAATGCTGCGAACGCATTCAGGGTATTTAGATACTGTCCCAAACTTCACCAGGCTATTCAAGTTCCAATAAACATAGTTCCGGAAATGCTTAGTTAAACACCTTTGGAAATAGAAAAGATGTCGACATCAAATTTGGTGCATAAAAACATATAATACGATAGCCCATACTGCATTAAACATATAATACGATACCCCATACTGCATTTTCAATAATTTTGAACCAATATTTTCAAAATTTTGACCCAAAAGAGTGACTCCGATGCGTTACGACTTTTTAACTCTCAAAATCGGTTTTCCCGTAACCAAAAACATATAAAACGATACCCCATACTGTATTTTCAAAATTTTGACCGAAAAATGTGACCCCGACGCGCTACGTCTCGCGCTAGAAAGCTCAAAAGGTTTTTAACTCTCCGCAATAAAATGACAAAGATTTTGGTACCACAGAAGTTTTCTACGACGTCTGTGCGTGCTTTATATCCTGTACAGTATACAGGAAAACTGACACAAAAAATCATGGCATAATTTCAATACTTCGGCATTCTAATTGTATGCATTTCACTGATGAAGACTGATTTCGAATTTCGGTAAAAAAAATGAAAAAACATCAGTAATACATATACATTAAGTATCGTATAATTTGCTTAAATATGATTTAATTCTAATCGCTTGAATAACATCATTTGTATGAAACTAATCAAAATTTGCCTACCGGTATCATAATAATAATTTTTTAATACCCAAGGAACGTATTTGAACCCCCGTCAAGAATCAGGAAACTGCCATTCATCAACCGGCACAAATATCGTATCGGCGGCACCCGTACGATATTTTTTGTGATGAAAATCAAATAGGAACCCTGTCCGACTTGCAGCTTGCAGCAGAGAGCAGGCAACAAACTTTGCGTGTGAATGTGTTGGTGTGTATGTATGTATATGTATCATACAAACCGATTAGGCTGACCTTTGTTCCCATTAATTTCTTATCTATTTTCCCCAAAAATAATTATTTTTTCCTTATTTTTTGTGGGTTTTTCCCCGGCCAAAATTTCCCCAGCTCAGTCCCAATTTCCCTCGAACCTCTTTCGGGCGTTCGGACATATTTTGCAGGCCTGCGGCCCAACGTATTTGTTACATAAACTTTTGGCCTTGTACAAAAAACCCCAGAACGTCCTTTTGTATACTTTAAAAACGGGGATCATTTAAAATTATTAATGTCAAACATTTCTAAAAGCGATTACGTTACTTAAAAATCAGGAAACAACAAAAGTTAATTTTTAAACAAAACGAGTTGTTTATTTTCCCCATAGCTCAAAAGATGACCGAATTATCGGCTAAAAACTAAAAAATATTTTCTTTTTGTAGTGTTATAGACAATACCAAGAAATTATGTTTTGATTTCCCCTAAAATGTGTTCTGAGGACCATGATCGGTGCTCATTGAAAACTTAGGTTCTCACCTCAAGGGTCACTGCAATAGCTCATCTATTCCACGGAAATTCTTTGAAAATGATTTCCCGTTTGCCAATTAGGCTAATTTCTGTACAACGTAAAATATTAAGTAAGTAACATAATGAAGTCTACTTACCATCTATGAAGAACTATCACAGCCGGTATTAAAACATTGACAGTAAATATCACAGGGAAAAAGATCACCAAAACCAGGTACTTTAACCGTACCAACATGTCTGTCAAATTAAAACGACAAACACCGAAATAAACAAGTTTATTGGTAGAACTAAACCTCTTAGTTTTGAAATGTCTGTCCACGAAACAATCGAACGATTAATTCACTGTCACAGATTGTTTACGATTTAGCAAATTATCTTTTGCGCGAATGAAACGTTAATTGAATGAAGTCATGGAAACACGGTTGCAAACCTCTTTGAACAACTAAATATCAAAACACTGTACTGTAGTTCCAAGATTATGTTAAACGTCTCGACTTGCACACGGCACCCTGCAAGTCAGCACAATACTGAAACTTAACAATACAAGAATACAGTAACGTAGACTATACTGTACTGCATAATGTTTCCCCCACCACGACCACGGTTTCAGCCGAGTACAATAAGCGATTCGTTTATTGATAACCTATCGATCTATAAAGGTCGGTCCACACTATTCGTGTCGAGGAGGCACCTACGGCTCGTCTTACCTACCTCAGCGCTTGGCAAGCTTAAGCTCCCGAGCATCCGCTCCATAATCGCAGTCGTCTAAATAAAAAAAACGAAGTGATTGTGACAAGTGTGTCCTTCCTTGTAAGCGAACCAGTTTGGAGAGTTCATTCCTCAGATCCAGAGCTCGACTTGCCAGGCTCAATTATCTTCTAATGCACTTTCCGATAAGTTACCAATAAACTGTTCATTTTACTTTCTCATTATACTATAGTATAGAGAAAGTATAGTCATCGCAAGAAAATCGATGTTGAGATTTTTGTGGCAATATCCGTTTTGGGAACCCCTGAGTTAAAAAAAAGTGGTTTTTACAAAATGTCTGTCTGTATGTAGGCCTATACAAAGCTAGAGAGAAAACTATTCGATCGATTTCAAACAAATTTGCACCAGACATGTCATTTAGGCCTGTATGGATGCACGAAAAAAAGGTTTTGAAATTTTTTGAAAAACAACCCTCTTTTTGGCCAAAAAATCAGTTATTATTTTTTTAATAAAAAAACGGCTCTAACGATTTTGATAAAATTTGGCTTATTTGTAGCCCTTATTGTACCCTACCATATGCAAAAAAACCGCATCTTTCTAAAAATTCTTGTTTAGCTAATAATAATAACTGATTTTCGGGGGTTTTTTGGCCGAAAAGGGAGTTGCTTTTCAAAAATTTTCAAAACCTTTCTTCGTGCATTTATACAGGCCTAATTGACGTGTTTGGTGCAAATTTGTTCGAAATCGATGAAATAGTTTTCTCTCTAGCTAATAACAATAATATTTATTAGTTAATCTTCTACTTTAATAAATCACCTCTCCTACCCCACCTACAATTAATTATGAAGTCAAAGTGAATCTGTATAATATAATTTAAATATATTTGTGAGAAAGTATGCACCAGTTCCTGGTACCGTTTACTTTTTTTATTTCAGCTACGTTCACTTTCAATTCTTGAGAGATTGAATACCAAACTTCAACTCTTTTAGATTTTATTTTATAAACAACTATTAACGTCCCACAACACCGGGTATTGACCGTATACATTAATAAAAATGTAATTGTGAAATCGTCGGTCCACTCCACTTCACCTCTGCAGTATTGATGACGATTGATTTTAATATGAACCGCACGAATGCAACAAGTCAAGGTTTGTCGTCATCCACGTGACTCGTGCGACATAGCGTTCCTCTCCTTTGATGTACCGACAACAAGCGGAGCCACTCAGACATTGGCTCGTAAGGCGCGCGAGCTTGTCTCCACGGCTCGAGCTATCATCCACATTACTCGCAAGCCACCCGAGTAACACAAGCACGAGTAGTGTAGACCGGCCTTCACATTACTGAGATCCACTCATGGCAGAAACTTCGGTACCACAATTTTCGCAGAACTGAATTTTGATAAACAGGTACACTCGAGCGGTAGATGTTAGCTAAGGCAGGGTGGACACTTGCTGCGACCGGTCGCGGGACGTTGCGTCACTTTCAACCTGTGTCGAACGATGATATCCTCTCATTTGCCACCGACCGAGATGGATAGCAGACACTCATGGCCGTATTTCCGAACAGGCAGACTAGAGCGGCAAATATTACGAGCCGTAAAATTTGGGGTAAATCTAATTTTTTGGCGTAGTACCCGCGAATTCTGATTTCAGTGAAATACAAGTTTAGCTAGCAATTTAGGATCATAAACAGGTTATTTAATATATGTTGCTTACATGTTAAGATTCAATTATAGGCCTATACGCGCACGGGGTGTAGGCCTACTCGCCGCTCGTCCGTCGGTGACAATGCTACACTAATGATAAACGGTTAAAAAGTTATTGAACTTGTATCGGGGGAACCTGCCGATAGCTTTTCTAGGTAATCAGCTGGCAATGGGCATGGGCAACGTCGGGGTGTGTGAGGGCGGCGTAAAATCTCTGCCTAGAGGCGGATTAACCTAAATACGTCCATGAGTAATCTATTGTTTGTCTATTTGTTACAATTTAGTATTTATGTACATTTTCATATATCCAATTCAAGATAAAAACAAGTTGAAAAGTTGAAACATTTTTTCGAAACGTCAGCTCGTTTTTTTTATAACTGTCATAATCGAGTTTCCCGTACTCAAAAACATACAACACGATACCCCTCACTGTAATTTTTAAAATGCTGACCCCAAAAACGTTACCCCACGAACTACGTCCCTTCAAATGTCAAAATCGGTTTGTTTATCAGTACCCAAAAACATATATAAAACGATACCCCACACTGAATTTTCAACATTTTGACCCAAAAACGTGACCCCGACTCGCTACGACTTTTTAACTCTCGAAATCGGATTCCTGTACCTAAAGACAAATAAAACGATACCCCACACTGTATTTTAAAAATTTCGACAAATATTTTGAAAATGTTGACCCAAGAACGTAACCCCGACTCGCTACGACTTTTTGACTCTCAAAATCGGGTTTCCCGTACCCAAAAACATAGAAACGTTACCCACCCCAACACTGTATTTTTAAGATTTTGACACTATATTTTCAATCTGATAACGAAAAAACGTGACCCCAACGCGCTACGACTCACGCTAAAAAGCTCAAAAGCTTTTCAACTCTCTGCAATAAAATTACAAAGATTTTGGCACCACCAGAAGTTTCTAGGACGTCTGTGAGTGCATATAATATCGTGTTAACAGACACACAAAAATTATCGCATGATTTCAATACTTCGCCATTTTAATTCGAGCCGAATTAATATTATCTTTTAATTGCTTTTCATTTTATATTGATAAATCAAACGGTTTAAAAGACATTATTATTATAAAATAGTCTTATGTTCCAAAATTTAGGTATCATTTTATAAAATTGTTGGCCTATTTATTTAAAAATAAACGGTACCAGGAACTGGCACATACTTTCTCACAAACATATTTAAATTATTAAACAGATTCACTGTGACTTATAATTTTGTAGGTGGGATAATTCTAGGAGAGGTGATATTAAAGCAGGAGATTAAATAATAAATATTATTATTATTAGTTAGAGAGAAGATTACTCGATCGATTTTGAACAAATTTGCACCAAACACGTCAATTAGGTCTTTATAGATGCACGAAAAAAGGTTTTGAAAAATAACCCCTTTTATGGCCAAAAAACCCCCAAAATAAGTTATTATTATTATTAGCTAAACGAGAATTTTTAGAAAGATGCGGTTTTTTGCATATGATAGGGCACATTAAAGGCTACAAATAAGCCAAATTTTATCAAAATCGTTAGAGCCGTCTTTTTATAAAAAAATAATAACTGATTTTTTGGGGTTTTTTTTGGCCAAAAAGGGAGTTGTTTTTCAAAACCCTTTTTCGTGCATCTATACAGGCACTTGACATGTCTGGTGCAAATTTGGTTGAAATCGATCGAATAGTTTTCTCTCTAACTTTGTATACATACAGACATTTTGTAAAAACCACTTTTTTGGACTCAGGGGATCCCAAAACGGATATTTCCACAAAAATTTCAACATCGATTTTTTTTGCGATCAATATACTTTCTCTATACTACAGTATAGTGAGAAAGTAAAATGTATTTACGTACCTTTTTACTTTCTCCACCCTATACGTAATATATGGAAAAAGTATTTTTTTCGTCCAAATTTCCAAATTTGAACGTTTAGTGGAATTATCTGTTTTGGTGCTCCCTGAACCCCCAAAAATTGTTTAGTGGAATTATCTTTGTTGGTGCTCCCTGAACCCAAAAATATTTTTAGTGGAATTTTTTGTTTTGGTGCTCCTTGAACTCAAAAAAGTGTTTTTTGTGATGTCTGTCGGTATGTCTCTGTGTCTGTAAGGATGTGAACAGAGCGGAGACCATACCAACAGTCCGAATTTGATGAAATGTGGTATGTAGGTGTAGTTCTGGCATATCTCCAGGCGTTTTTTTTCAAATTTTAGATTTTTAAGGGGTTTTACCCCCAAAAAATTGCCAAAAAATGAGAATAATAATAATCTATATATATATATATAAGCCAAAACCCACTGATCACGATTTCTCAAAAACTACCGAACGGATTGGAATGAAATTTGGTATGTAGCTTCCTTTAGGGCCATAGGTGCTCACTAAAAAGGGTTTGAAAACATTCGAAATTTTAGGCGGGGGTTTGGGGGGATCAAAGTTATTAAAAAATGACTTCTTCAAAACTACTGAATGGATTGGAATGAAATTTGGTACGTAGCTTCCTCTAGGGCCATAGGTGCTCACTAAGAAAGGGTTTGAAAACATTTGAAATTTTAGGG
>JAGFPH010004304.1:68746-105008 GCA_018207615.1 Philaenus spumarius | reverse complement strand
ATGGAACTTAAGTTAACTTATGATACATTGTTAAGTTTGAGTTATTTAAGTATGTAAATATTTAATTGTATGTTGTCCCTATAACGCGATATTTTTAGCTATCTTACGCATTATTAACCTAAATAAAACATAATGCCTCTAAAAGAAAATCTTTAGTAGTTAAAGCTCAAGAAAAGAAATAAAAACGAGAACTAGAAATCCCGTAATCGCGGGAATTGTAAATAATGTTTCACTGGCTAAACCTTGTGCTTACTTCCTTACTGGCACACTATTTTTAACCTAAGCTCAAAACCACATTTGTTATTTCAACGAGCGAGGTCTACTGTTCACAGAACCACTAGTATAATATGTTACATTATATACAGTAGTTAGGAAAACGGTATTATTCTACACGATTAGATGTATATTTAAGCACAATAATTGTTACAATTGCTTAAAAAGTTACAAGAATTTAATAATATTTCACCTAATAAACTCAGTCGTTACAAATTTGAGCAAATCCAAGTTTCTTCAAGCAAGCCTCAGCAGCCACTTTTCTCGCATTCTTCTTGTTATTTGAAGTTCCCTTCTTTACAACCCGGATGCCATTGATGGTAACACTATACGCAAATGTCTTAGTGTTATCAGCATTTCTTCCCTCGTGTACTAAATCAAATTTAGGAATCCCCCATCGCATTGTATTTGTTATACTCACCAACTGTTGTACAGGGTGTTTAGGTTTCATTTCAAAATTTTTGAGTAAAGCTTCTTCTGAAAAATTTGAATTTTGAGAATCAAAAATATGGAATGGAAAGTTAAAAATATGTTAATAATTATCTGTTATTTATTAATTGTAGTTAATTTATGATGAACCTAACACAAACGTAGTGATACAAATTGCACGAATGCACACTGTTTTACTCAGATTAAATGATGACACAATTAATAAAATATGAACATACAGTATTCAGCATTAATTCACAATACAAATTTTCCAATAAAAAAGAATGATATATTCTAAAATCTAATTACTTTAATAGGCCTAATTTGTTCCAATTTAATTATTCTACTAGTTTTTATGGAAAATAGATTTTAAAAGATAAAAAATAAAAGATAAAAGATATAGATAAATTTAGTAGAAAAAATAATTCTATCTAAATTATTATATTTCGCTGACGTGAGTTGAGCGAAATTCTAAAATTTTAACCAACTATTTGGGAAATTGGTCTACTCTCAAAGGCGCTGAATGGCTGACTTCGCTTCGCTCGCAGTGTACAAAATCATTTTGTGAGTTTACATCCAGGCTGTCGGCTTTGGATAAAAGCCTGTCTCCACGGTAAAATCCCCACGTGGATTTGAACTAGGTACTTTTGAGGTATTTACGTTTTGATCGATTTTGGGAACCATACAGACTACAAGGTTATGCCAAAATACAATATGTGCAGAATAATCCCCTATATTTAGTTTTTTAGATAAAAACTAAAAAAAAAATGTTAACTTCCTGTCAAAAAATTTCTGTTTGTTGGATTTTTTGGCTAACGAACTTGTCCGAGAGACTTAGAAAACCAAAGTGTGTACCAAATCGGACTTAATATGCAGCCATTAGAGTCCAAACACCCATATATACACAGAGTGATACAAAAGTCCGGCCACCGCTTAATAATTGAAAAATTGTAGCACATATCAACTCCGTACTTCCAGGAACCTATTTCATATTTAAAAAAACTATTTCATTATGATTACAAAAAAATTATTCGCCATCTTGGATCTCAATCTTGAAGTTAATTGTTTTTTTACATGGGAAGGTGGTCATGTGAAATTTGCACATCTATATCTCAAGCAATAGCACATCTTTCCTATGGAAATTCGCTAATAAATTGCAAGTTTTCAAAGCAGATTTTGTGTTTTTCTTAAACGAATAACTGTATTGAATTTTTACACCCATTTATAGTTAGTTGTATTCTTAGTTCTGTGATTTGGGTCTATAGAAAGTTTCTTAAAATTCTACAATGACATAATATAAAAAATGTTTCCAACTTATTAGTTTTCCACTGAGAGATACAAATACATCTTGCTTGTATGTAAAGGATTTTTGTAAGTGTTATCGAAATTGCAATGATAATGGGGAAAAGCCTGTATATTTTTTCTCTTACGGGAAAGTAGGAATAGAGATCCGTCCCAGTCCTAAAAAAGCCATTGATACAAAATGTGAACAAAATCAGTATACTTGAAAGAAATTGCATTTAGCCTTTTTTATCATGCTTTTTATTTATATTTAAAACCTTGAGAAATCTAGATAGCAAGTGTGAAAACATGCAAATTCTCAATTCTATTTTGTTGAAAAATCTAAAGTTGTGTAATTTAATAATGTTGTATTGCTTTTTGTATCAAAACCTCTTTAGCTATGAGTTCTTCGACTTAAATAACTTAGTGTAACACGGACTTAGCCGAAAGAATATATTTATTTGTGATACACACTTCTTGACACACCATGTGGAACTATTACAGCACAGAATAATATGGCTCCAGCAGAACTAAACCAAGTTATGTAACAAGATAACTAGAACTACTAAATGAATAATTTGAGTTTTAAATGTAATCCGAGCTTGCCAAGGAATATACAAGCAAAGAGAATTTTATAACAACAAAAATATTTTCTGTAAACTATGAAATGAACTAAAATTAATGGGCACTAAAATATAGAGAATTTTCAAAAATCTAATTATTTGCTGATACCCTTCATGTAAATTAAAACATATTAATGATTTTATAAAGTAATCGTAAATGTAACTTTGTGTATATTGTTATTATTTATACATGGGTTATTTTAAACACAAATTATGCAAAATGTTTAAAAAATAAACGTATTATTTCACTATAAAATAATAAGTAAATAACTATTGAATGTTTATTGCAGACAGGTAGAATACTTACTTATTCCATCAGGTATTATTAGCTTGAATGATGGTATCCTTGTAATAGTATTTTCTTTGCATTTATCAGATAATGTATCTTCCCCTATTTTTCTTTTTGAATTTTCTTTCTCTGAATCTTCCAAAATATTCTTCTTTTCATTTCCAAAATACTGCAAAAATGTTCTAAATTCGTCAAAAAAATTTGTAGGGGGTTCAATCACTGACAATTCATCTTCTGAACTATCGGTTTCTTCTTGCGCCAAGTCTTTGTTGATTTGGATATTTCTATATTTATCATTCCTCAGTATCTCAAAAAGTTTATCTCTTTTATTTTCCAAATATTTCATTTTAGTTTGGCGCTTTGACGTATCACTTAAATCAGATTCATATTCTCTTAGATTTTTTGACTGATCTTCATTATGTTTAACTTTCTTCTCTTTTTCGTGGTTTTCACCCACTCTTTTTCGTTTCTTCGGAAGTTTATCAACAACTAACTTCAGCCTAACGCCATCATGCAGCTCAAATAAATCCACATCATCTATGTCCACCCATTCTTTAAACTTAGAATTGTACATTTGATAGTTCAAATGCGAATATCTATTTACAAAATCTTTATAAAACTTATCTTTCTGTAAAGAATTAATGAGTTTCTGAGATAACTGGAGAAAACCTTCAGAATTTTCCAAATTTATTATCTGTAACAGTAAAAAAAGTACAAATTAATATTCATTGGTATCTAATTTGACAGACATAATAAACCAAACAAATTTAGTTGTTTCATTTATCATTCTGGTATTAAGTGCAACCCAGTATCAGTGCTGTATGGGCAGAAATAGTTTAGCGCCCAGTTGACCCAATTCTGATTATTAAATCAAAATAAATGTATCACAGTATATAGAAATGTACGTCTATTTATTTATTGCTAAGTTTTATTAAAAACAAACAAATGTACATACTAAAAATAAGAACCAAATTAAATAATAGATAAGCTTCTTATAAAAAAAAACTCACAACTTAATGAAGCTTTTATAAAATTACTTGAAGCCAAATACAGTATTACACAATCATATATGCTATTTGGCATTTTGTATAATAGCGTGACTAGTATTACGTTTAGTGTGAATAAATATGAAAACAATGTAAGTAGATTTATTGAATGCAGATATCATGGTTTGTTGGAAGATATCCTGTATAGGTGATGGGCCATGTGAAAAGGGACCTTATCTTCTGGAATATGAAAATTGAGTTAATGATTGGATTTTAAAAATGTTTCTACCTCAAAAAATGGCTGAGCTATACATTCTTTAATTTATAAATAAAAATACCCGCGAATTGAGAAAATCGCATGTAAAGTTAAATTTTGTTTAGTGTTGAAATTAATCCCCTTACCTTTGACATATGTTGGTATATTTCATATTATTTGTTTTCAAATTTTATGCTCTAAATATAATTACTGTTAAACAGCTTAAATAGCTATTTATTCTATAACCTGAAATGAAAAATGGTGGAGGATGGAATAAGAAAAGTGCAGCGTTATCGATAAAAGCCAAAACCCACTGACTCACTGACTCACTCATCACGATTTCTCAAAAACTACCGAACGGATTGGAATGAAATTTGGTATGTAGCTTCCTCTAGGGCCATAGGTGCTCACTAAGAAAGGGTTTGAACAAATTCGAAATTTTAGGGGGGGGTTTGGGGGATCAAAGTTGTTAAAAAACGATTTCTTCAAAACTACCGAATGGATTGGAATGAAATTTGGTATGTAGCTTCCTTTAGGGCCATAGGTGCTCACTAAGAAAGGGTTTGAAAAATTCGAAATTTTAGGGGGGTTTGGGTGGATCAAAGTTATTAAAAGACGATTTCTTCAAAACTACCGAACGGATTGGAATGAAATTTGGTATGTAGCTTCCTCTAAGGTCATAAGTGTCCACCGTCACCTGTTGCCTAACAACAATCAGGTCATCAGGAGAACATTTTTAAAAGCATCTTACAGCTGTTGGGTCTTCTTATTTCAAAGCCCTTCAAATTAAAAACATGCAGAATTATAGTATTACATTTATTTACTGAAAACAGAAAAGGGACCTTAACTTCTCCCATTTAAATTACATTGCAGAAGATAAGGTCCCTTTTCCATCAAGTGCAAAGGCTTATAAAAACTAGTTTTTCTATAATTTGAAAATATTTATATGTAATAAAAGTATATTTTTATAGTAGGAAAAGAAACAAACCATTTTATGAAATAACAAACAAAAAATGTCATTTTTTGACCTTAATTGATGAATTTAGCTGTCCTGAAAAATATGCTCGTAGAAGATAAGGTCCCTTTTCACATGGCCCATCAAATTTAAGGGAGATCTCAAAGTACTAAGCCCATGTGGTGAAAATTCATAATATACTGTTTGTTTACATATGTTTATCATAATATTTAATTCTTATGTTATCATTTGTTCACTTCTCAATAACAATTTAATGTTTTTTTTTTAATGCTAAGAGTTATGTCTAGTTTTAAGATGAATAAAACCTAGATTCATTTTGTAAAGGTTTTTTTTCTTTTATAACAATTTATTCAGCTTAAAAAACTTTAGTTCTTTTGTTAATTACATAATTTAATTTTATATTATTTTTTTCTGAAATGGAAAGTTATTTGAAAACAACACGATTTGATACAGAACCTAATTCTGAAAACTCAACTCAGCTATGGAAGCATTGGCGAAAAACCTTTGAGAGATTTCTTGCAAAGATAACTAAAAAAGAACTAACATCAGAAGACAAATTAAATCTTTTAAATAACCACGTATCACAGCCAATTTTTTATCATTATTCTGAGTGTAATTCATACCAGGATGCTATAAAAACCCTCAACGACATATACATCAAACCAACTAGTGAGATATTTTCAAGATACCAACTGGCCTCTCGTAAACAACAATCTAGTGAGTCAGTAAATTAGTACTTACTTGCTCTAAAAGTACTAAGTAAAGAACGTCAATTTGCTGCTGACACATCAGAAGAGCACAAAAACAACTTCGTCAGAGATGCATTCATCAAAGGGCTAGTCTCTCCAGTCATTCGACAGCGCCTGCTTGAGAACGTTTCATTAACATTGGTAGAAGCCTCTAAACAAGCCAGAGCTTTAGAAGCAGCTCAAAATCAAGCAGCCTGTTACGCTCCTTGTCAATATACATTAAATGCCACTACTTCAAACACTACTGTCCTTGAAAAACAAGCAAAAGGTAAACAAGATGAAGAACTCCAACTAACTGCTTCTACATCATCAAAATGCTATTTCTGCAATGGAGCAAGACATCCAAGGTAGAAGTGCAAAGCTAAGGACGTGACGTGTAAAATATGCTTAAAAAAGGGTCACTATGGTAAAGTATGTAACTCTAAAGCTAAAAAACTCTGTTAACTTGCTAACTTTATCAGAAAATGATAACTTTGTAACGTCAATATCTGAGGCTGTGCCTTCTTCTCTTAAAAAAGCTATAGTGAAAGTGTTTATTAATGGTATCCAGGCTGATGGATTAATAGATACTGGAAGTTCACAAAGTTTTGTTGATTAATCTTTTCTATACAAAAACAAAATCAAATCTGTTCCTGGCTTCCTGGAAAAGGTAAAGTATCAATGGCTTCTATTTCTTTATCTTCTAGAATTGTCGGTCATTGTATTGTTAACTTAAAACTACAAATACACTCATACCTTCAATCAAAACTTACATTTCTTACTGACTTGTGTGCAGACATGATTAAGTCATGACTTATTGAAACAGCACTCTCAAATCCAAATTAACTTTGGTGGTTTAAAAACTCCCCTAATTGTTTGTGCTTTGGCTAAAGTGAATATTGAACCCCCGCCTCTATTTCATAATCTAACAAAAGATATCAGACCTATAATTAGTAAATCCCGTAAATACTCCATGATTGACAGGTCGTTTATTAGTGAAGAAGTAAACAAATTACTTGCTGAAGGAATAATAGAAGAAAGTCATTCGCCTTGGCGAGCACAGGTCCTGGTCACTACTAACGAAAATCGCAAAAAGCGAATGGTAATAGACTATTCCCAAACTGTAAATCATTTCACTTTACTGGATGCCTATCCTCTACCAAGTATTGAATATATTGTATCACAAGTATCTAGCCACTCAGTGTTCAGTACGATTGGCTTATCCAGTGCCTACCACCAGATTCCGTTACGAGAAGATGAGAAACGATACACTGCCTTTTAAGCTGCCGGACGTCTATACCAAATTTGTTGAGTGCCATTCGGAGTAACAAATAGTGTGGCCTGCTGCCAGCGAGTTATAGATGACATCATGAAGGTTGAAGGACTCACAGGTGTGTATGCATATCTTGATGACCATGTATGGGAAAGACCAAGACGAACATGATAGAAATCTTGCAAGTTTCCTAGCAGCTGTAAAAAAAGTACAATCTTACTATTAATGAAAAGAAGAGTTAGTATTATGTACGTTCAATACAACTACTAGGATATAAAATTGAAAACAAAACTGTAAAGCCTGATGAAGAACGTCTAAAGCCTTTGACTCCCATACCTACTGACTCGGCATCTCTTAAAAGAACAGTGGGAATGTTGTCACACTACTCAAAATGGATCTCAAACTACTCTCAGAAAGTTCAAAGCTTAGTTAGTAAAAAATCTTTCCCGCTTTCATCAAAAGCTATCTCAGATTTTGAGCTAATGAAAAAAGAAATTGCTCAATCGGCATTGTCTGCAATTGCTGAAGATATCCCGTTTGTAGTTGAAACCGACTCATCAGAACATCCTATAGCTGCCACTATTCCACAGTCAGAATGCCCAGTTGCATTCTTTTCTCGAATGGTTTCCCCCAGCGAGGTGTGACATTCAGCTATAAAAAAGGAAGTATACGCAATTGTTGAATCTCTAAAAAATGGAGAAATTTTCTTGTTGGTCGCCATTTCAAATTGATAACTGATCAAAAGTCTGTGACTATTATGTTTGACCAACATCACAAATAGCAAGATTAAAAATGAAAAGATACTCTGTTGGCGATTAGAACTCTCTTGCTTCAGTTGTGATATTGTTTACCGACCAGGCAAGCAAAATGAAGTTGAGGATGCACTATCAAGAGTTTGCGGTGCTACTGGAGCAGATAAGCATTACACTTTACATTCAAATATTGGACATCCAGGAGTTAAAAGAATGAGTCACTGGATCAAAAGCCGAAACTTACCGTTTTCTATTGAATAAATCAAGAAAATGACTGCCTTGTGTCCAGTGTGTGCCGAACTCAAACCACGTTTCTACAAACCTGAAGAATTGCATTTAATAAAAGCAACTACACCATTTGAAAGACTGAATGTCGATTTTAAAGGACCTTTGCCATCCCAAACAACGAATAAGTACTTACTAACAATTATTATAGATGAATATTCTTGTTTCCCATTTGCTTATGCATGTGCAGACTTGGCTGCAAGTACTGTACTGTAATTGAGAAGTTTTGCGATTTTTCAGCATATTTGGTACTCCATCAAACATCCGCACAGACAGAGGATCTTCATTTATCTCTAACAAATTAAAAACGTTTCTTCATTCTAGAGGTACAGCTAAGAGTCGAAAAAGACCATATAATCCCCAAGGCAACGCTCAAACAGAGCGACTAATTGGAACTCTTTGGCAAACTATATCTCTCAACTTAAAGAGTAGAACATGCAAATCAATCAATGGGAAAAAGTTATAAACGATTTTCTACCTGATCGTTGTTGTGCACTGCTACAAATGTGACAACACATGAGAGAAAGTTTGTTTACAGCAGAAAATAAAAAAATGGACTATCTATGGCAACATTATCCCTTCGCCACTTAACTCCGAGAGGCGATTGTGAGCGACTGCCAGGTGAATCTGACTTCAACAGCCTAAGATCAAGTATAAATATATATCATAGAAGCCCTACTAGACTAGGCTCACAAGATAGTACAAATAATGAAGACAGGCAACCAACAGTAGTAACACCAGAAACTTGCTTACAACAAGAAGTAGCCAATTTTGAGCCAGAACTGACAGACCCAGGAATTGATGATCAACCATCTGAACTTAGACGATCCCATCGACAAAGAAGAGCTCCCACGTACCTGAAAGACTACGACTGAAAATCAAGGAAGGAAGAATGTGGTGAAACTCATAATATACTGTTTGTTTACTTTACATATGTTTATCATATGTTAAATTCTTAATAACAATATAATGTTTATTTTAATGCTAACAGTTATGTCTAATTTTAAGATGAATAAAACCTAGATTCATTTTGTAAAGGTTTTCTCTTTTATGACAGCCCACAAGAATATTCAGATTACAGTTAATGAAAAATTACTTTGAATTTCTTAGAATGAATCAGTTTTGATGCCTAGGATATGTTGATAATTGACAAACTAATGAAAATACTAATGCACAACTAATATTTTATTTGTCACAAATAATTGTTCAGTTATCAAGACATCATTTTTAGGCTCAAATCACTGAATTGCAGTTAAGTTGGCCTAAACATAAATATTATATATCACACTACTATTTGCAGTTCAGTAGGGTTGAGCTTGTGTAAAATAATAAAAATGAGTCTAAAGAACCATACATTTAAAAACAAATCATTTGAGATATTACAAAATGAGATGCTTTATGAATATTAGTTATAATGCCCTGAGGGACATTAAGAAAACAAGTTTTTCAATATTAAATTGTTTAGTATTTACTTTTTTCCTGTCTTCATTCAAAATAATTAAAATATCCTTTGTTTGATTACTTTCCACAGGATTCTGGTATGGCAGACATTTTTGCAATATTTGTGTTTCATCAGTGATTTGATGCTAAAACAAACAAAAAACTTATTACAAAACAGTGGACAGCTATATTATTGTCAATAATTTGTCATATTAAGAGTATAAATAGAACTTGTAGCCAGCACATGTTTTACAATTTTACAATAGAAAAGATAATGTTTTATTTTTTTTATATAAATTGAGCCACATATAAATTAATTACTAAACCATTTTTGTTTTTACAATCAATTTCTTCTTTTTTTATCAAGTTAAGCTTTTTAGGAGAGAAGTAATAGAGGTGAAAATTTAGTCTTACTAGTAATAAAATGATGTCACAGATTGTTCCCAACCAAATTTGAAGATACACCTTTTGCTCATTTTTATATCTTCAAACTGGAGTTACATCATTAAAACAAAACAATTAAACCGATTTTATACCATAATAAATAAACGGTATCAGTTAACTGACACAAACTTTCTCCCAACTTACTGTAGTCAAAATAATATTGTTTTCAATCATTTTATTTATTACTTTTTAGAACAAAACAAAAAAATAATATTCTACCTACGTCAATCTTATAAAAAAATTATTGTCCTAGGCGCGATTCGATCGCGCTACTTTTGAATTACTGGCCGTGATCGCTACCATGGTGCTACCCCGTGCGGCCGCCGCCTCGATGCTAGATTGACAACATAAACTTGTTTATTTTTAAACATTTCCCCATAATTATAAAACGCCGAAGTTTTGATAAAAGCGGGTGGTGTCATTTTGTTTGGCATCTTAAGCACTATAAATACTGAAAATTTGATCAAAATCGTTAGAGCCGTTTTTGAGAAATTTGCATTTTTGTCGTTTTTTAGGGGTAAATTACCCTTAAAAATTGAAAATTCCAAAAAATGATAAAAACGCCTGGAGATATTAGGGTTTAGTACCTACATACCAAATTTCATGAAAATCGGACCAATAGTGTCCTCTCTGGTCGTGTATACATACTGACAGACTGACAGACAGACACCACTCTAAAAACACTTTTTTGGGTTCAGGGAGCACCAAAACAAAAAATTCCACTAAAAATATTTTTGGGTTCAGGGAGCACTAACACAGATAATTGCACTAAACCATTTTTTTGGGTTCTGGGAGCACCAAAACAGGTAATTCAACTGAAAATTCAAATTCGAACATTTTTACGAAAACAATACTTTCTCCATATACTACGTATAGGGTGGAGAAAGTAAAAATATAATATACTATGAATTACATTGAAATAAAAATATATACTTACACCTTCTTCTTCATTCTGATGCGTAATTGTAGTGTGAAATTTATTTAATTTAGCCATAATATTCAAAACGACTTCATTATTCAAATCTTCGGTTGTTCTGTTTGCCAGGATTGGTTTTGCGCTCTTATTTGTTTGACATTTTAATTTATTTGCTAATTGTTTTTCTCTATTTTCTAACCTTAATGAAACTCTTGACCTAGAATTTTTTAAATTTCCTTCCGGGGATGATGACAAACTGGATGATGAAGTGTTGTCAAGTAAGTTAAACATAGATTCTACATTTTGCTTTATATCTTTTGAATTATTTAATCTGTGTCTGTTTATATTGAAATACCTACCACGGTTTTCATTTGAATAGTATGGTCGTCTGTTATCACAAAGCATTGTATTTCGAGGACGACTGTAAAAACTTTGATTGTATTTACCTTTAATGTTCCTTCTAAATTTGTTGAAATTGTGTTTTGTTGTTGTGATGTTTGAATGTGTTGTGTTTGGATTTATTTCACCTGTGTTATCACTTTTCATTCCAAAGTTTTGGTTTAAGGATATTTTTGGCAACACTTCATTCTGGTCTGAAGTTATCACAGAAGGATCTTCATTTGATTGTGCTCCAAAATTATTTTTCTCTACAGGTGTTCCAGAAAGCTGTTCATTTTGTCCAAAGGATGTTCTTGAAAGGCCTTTTTCCTGTAAGAGTGTCCCTGAAAGTTGTTTATCTTGCTTTAAATCTGACTCAAAAGACTGTTCACTTTCACCTAACAATGGCATAGAAGGTTCGGCAGCATTACATTTGTTTTCACTACAATTGACTAATATTGAGGCTTTTGCTAAATAAGACATAATTCGTTCCCTAATTCGTGGATCTCGGGGTTGTATATCATCAGTTTTCTCATCAGAATTAACTTGTTTCTTTGATTCCTTGGTTTTTAGTACCTAGAAGGAATATATTAGGTAATTTAATTATGAACTTTTTATACATAATAAACCAGAGATTTCATCATCCAGTAAAATTATACTAATCTGGTGTATTAAAGATATAACATGCAGGTATATAACTCTATTGACACTTTATATTATAAAGTAACCACTGGCGGCTCGTGCTATAGGTTCACCAAGCAAATTGTGTTAATAACATAATATTTTAACAACTATAAATACTTAGTACTTGGTTTCATAAATCTAACAATATAGAGTGAAAAGTTGTTAAAATACGACAGAGAGTTACAACGCGCAGCTCTACTAAGTCGTTTTCAGTTGCCTGGTTCAACTCGAAGAATGAGCCTACTGGCCTAGGCGAGGGGAACAGCGGGGATTGCCGTTTTAGCATTGCTTTTCGCTGCACTCTAAACTCCTGACTCCTTCCGAAGATAACCGAAGCTGCAGTTCACAACTAACTTTGTTATGTGAAAAATATACTTCATCCTTTGCGTAGTTGGTGTTTGTTTACTTCTTTGATTTATAGGTTATGCCAGTTGTGCATTCTATGAAGTTCATGGATTAAGTTTGTGTTAGTGTGGAAATTTTTTATTATTAATAAATAATATTATTGCAGTTCAGTGTTGTTATTAGCGTTGGGTAAGGTAAAGTTTTTAGAATGAACAGCTTTACATCTTTGCTAAGGGTAACTTTTCTTCTTTACCTCTTGAATAAAAGTGTGCAATTAAAGTGTACAGATATTTGTGTCACTTTATTATTTATGAGTCACTTTTGAACTAAAAACTTAAATAAACTAATGAATAAAGTATAAGCTACTATGTAAGACAGCATTGTTCTCAATTTTCCATTTATAATAATTAATATGTATACTCAAATCTATCATGAAAACTGTAACCCGATTTTATCTCATTGCACGCTTTTTAGAGATGTCTTAAAACAATCAAATTACAATTTGCATGACCCCCTCCCCCCATAGATTTGAACCCTCAAGGTAATAATTCACCAGCCATCACTGAAAGTAACTATACTTTAAAGTAATTCCTAATGGGTTGCAATAAACCCTAGGACTGCAGGCTTACTAGAATGCAGTGGCATTCTGCCATAGTTTCATAATTTGTATTAAATGATGTTTTGTTGTGTTATACGAGGTGTGACTTTTTATACGGTGGATAATTTTATTACAAATAAAGTAATAAGTTTACATAGAATGTTAATTAATCTCCTTTACTTGATTAGCGATGCACTTGTCCCAACGTTGAATCCATGGGAAGCATTTCTGGAAGGCTTCTTTCGGAAGGGCTTTCAGCTGCTGAAGCGTGGCCATCTCAATATCAGGAATGGTATAAAAAAATATTCCTTTTAGATCGATTTTTATTTTTGGGAAGAAGCAGAAGTCGCTAAATCTGGTGTGTTAAGACGAATGTGGACAGACAGGAACACTTTTCCGGCCAAAAAATCACAAATCAAAAGCGAACATTTGGCATGGAGGTTTGTCATCATGAAGAAGGAAGCCACTGGCCCATTTTTCTGGTCTCTTTCTTCGCACATCATTTCGCAAACGTTCCAGTACCCCTTTGTAAAATTAGGAGTTTACGGTTGTTCCCGTTGGAACAAAAACTGATCGCACTATGTCCTCACAAAAACAATGAACATGACCTTGATGTCCGACTTTGACTTTTTTAGGGTGAGAGGAGTTACTGGTTTTTCACTAAGAACTCTGAATTTTCGCCTCAGGGTAATAGCCATAGACGCAACTTTCATTTATAGTTATAATTTTGGATGTGAAATTCGGTTTTACATGAAGACGATCCTTAAATTCATTGCAAACTGAGACACGATTTTCCTTCTGTTCAAGTCTGGGAATAAATTTTGCACTCACTCGTCTCATTTGCAAATTATCGGTTAAAATGCTATGCATGAACCCCTATGAGATGTTAAGTTCTTGTGTAAGAACTTCTTTGCAAATTTTACCACTGTTTGCTTGTTTTCATCTGTTTTTGAGGTTGAAGGACCTCCCGACCATTCCTCGTCTTCAACTGACTCATTTATACTTTTAAATCGCTCATACCACTTGTACACAGTCTTCAGAGTTCCACATTATTGCCATATACTAATTTTAACATTTCATGAGCTTCTTTGACACTTTTTTGCAACTTGAAACCAAACTTAATGTTAACCAAAACTTAGTGAGCTTTGTTCAAAATTCATTATGAACGACAGACATGTAAGGGTATGTTGAAACATGACACTGCCTGTCTCAGCATATCAGGCTATCGGACAAATTACATCAAATAATGTCAGCAGATGCTGCTATAAAAATTTATTTATCATATTTTTTATCACACACTGTATGTTAATTATTTTATTTAAAAGTTCCCGACAAAAAGACTCCAAAAAATATTTTAATATAAATTATTTGAATTGCAGTATTGTGAATTACAATTTCTCAAGAATTAACTTGAAAAGCAATTAAATTGTGAAAAACATAGTTTTGCCAACTTTTTCTACATTATAATTAAAATTTATTATTTTACTGAATAAGAAATATTCATTAAATGTATGTTCATCTTAAACTTTGTTGTAACATCCTTCATCATTTCCAGTTCTGGATCTAACAATAATGAAACAATGTTACTCAAATGATTCTTTGTGGATTTGTAAAGAAATTATAATAGTAGGGAGGCAGATGGCCAAAATTACAAATTTGACTTACCCTGAAACCTAATCAGCAACCACCATGCTAGGTTTTATAATGCAGTAGTACAGGTGAAATTTTGACCGGTGGTCACTCTGTATTGGAAAACTTTTGGTCACTATTTTGAAAAATGGCGGACGTACATATTTGATTGTTCGTACTTTGGAAACCACTTAACCTAAAAACTTGATCTTAGTATCAAATAATATGTTTTTGAGATCAAGGAATTAAAAAAAGTCATTAACTAATTCATACATACAAACCAGACATCACCCATTTTTCAAAATGGGGACCAATATATGGCATTAAATGAACATTTATTTAATTATTTTTTAACTGTTACAATCTTCCTTTATTAAACAAAGATAATGATATTACTTCTTACTCAAATATAAACCACCATTTAATTTAAACATGAAAACCATCTTTCTTCTTCAACTTTTGTAATTAACTATGGCTTCCAGGTGATGATAGCCCCTAAAAAAAAAAAAAAACTATGGCTTCCAGGCAGTGATAGCCCTAAAAAAAAATTATGGCTTCCCAGTCATCTGAGCAGAATCTCTTCAATGTAAATATTAAGTTTCTTAAAAATTGTCAAAAATTTTTAATTTTTTCTAATTTTATGTCATGCATTAAAATAAAACTTACTAACTCTCGGACTGACAAAGTCGTTGAGTTTGCTAAGAAAAGATTGTTGAATATTTTAAGGTTTGTAACGGTTTACATCGCTCCTCCTAATACCCACCTAGACACGTAGTGATTGGGCATTGGGCTTGAACGGAGAGGAGAGGGGAGGATGGAGTAAACCCTACTCTAGTTTAGTTCAGTAGTGTTAAAACTCTCTGAGGATGATGACTAGGTCATTAAAATGTGCATAAGGGTAACAATAAACATAACTTTTCATTAACTCGTTCTGTTTTTTTGTTCCTACTATTTGTGGTTCAGGGTTTCATTCAATCAGTGTGAATTTGTCGCTACAGTGCTAGTCAACCTTTGTAATAAGATATGTATTATTTTACTCAAATGTGAAAACCACAATTAAAAATATCCTTTATTTGGGGCCTAACTTCACTGTGTGATAGAATAATATAAATTCAAGAGTTACACTTTTTCATCCTCATCATCCTGGTTTGAATATATGTTCTTACACTGCTCTAGGCAAACTTTGAGACATGGCAGCTTGTTTACTATACACACACAATTAGATCGAGCCCAATCTGCAGAATGTCCACACTGTACGAGCTGCTTGTATTATGTGGGTGGGAATGGATCTTTTCCATCAATGTAGTTTTTAATTCACCACTATGATCGTACCATCCGCAATCACGTAAATCAGACAACAAAGGCTTAGCCTCCAGTACTTTTTCCACACAAATGCTTGGTAATGTGCATGTCGGATATGAAGATTCAATAAAACATATAATGTAGGAGGAAGCATTTCTGGTGATTTTCCCCAAACTCTAATTCCCGAAGTTCATTGATTGATTTTGAAGTTTCTGCATTATGTAGCGAGGGCGAGTATATGCTAATAAAAAATCTTATTTGACTATTTGATAATGTTCCAACACCAATTTCTGCAAGCAATTTAGGATTTTTAAGATACATTTCCCATGCAGTTTACTTGCCAATGCCATTTGCCTGACTGGTTGTGCCACATCCTGTTATCAAGTGGAAACCAATAATAGATTCTCGCACATCAGTTTGTATGCCTTAGAATATGTACACGGACGAATATTTCATGGGACGATGTTCCATTGGACATATATAATTCGTCTGCGTGAATTTCTTGGAATATGTTCACTAACATAACTAGCGCATCTGTATTTTTGCATTGCACAACAATCCGACTGAATCCATTATTAGTTGCATCTTTTGCATGAAGCAAAATTCTAGTATCTGCTTCTTCGTGGTTTGCAAATAATGAATCTCATAATTCCAGATGTGGAAGTAACTTTATCACACTGTTCATAACTACCTGCTGTCATTACGTCCTGGTTTGGGTTTAATTTCTTAGAGGATACATCCAACAACTGATTTGAGAGGAAACTAGAGCTATTTTATTCTCAAGAAGACTAATTAATACATTCCAATTTGGTGGAAAGGGAACATTTCTATCTTGTATGTCACGTCTAACAAGGGGGGGTGCTCTTGATTTTACGTTTGGTCCTAGTTGCTGAGTTTATAGAATAATTTGTGTAGCTATCAAAGATAGCATCAATTCTCGTAGTGTATTTAGAAAAATTCTGCAATACTAACTTCACAAATGAGTCCGCTAGATCAAAAAAGTTTTGCTTTACATAGCTTTCCGAGTGCTTGTACTATGCTCTTATCATCAATTGGTGTAGTATATATGTATAGTAAATAAAATTCTAGAAAATAACTTACAAAAAAAACATTTTTGAACAGATACAACACTATACACTTGAATAGCATACAAGCATATTAATGTATATTTTTAAAAGAATTCATTTAAAAAATGTAAATTTAGTACATATCATCTAAGAATTTAAATTATGATACATTCTATTAAAAACAACCTTTGAATATAAATAATAAAATGATGATGATGTATTTATTATTAACGTAATATCTAAATCCTTTGTTGTTTAATGAAATTAGTCCACAAGTTCTATTTAACATATGAGGCGTTGATAGCAAAAACCGGACAAGTCCACATTTAAGTTTTTTCAGGAAACAAGAAAAGCTCTTTAGCATAGTTTGTGTTAAGGCTCTTCTTTACCTTGAAGAAAACTCCTGAGTGTACAGTATGATTTCAATGCAAAAGGCCTGATTCAAGCCGCAAAATCGTTGAAACATGCATTCGTAATACGGTGTTTCGGATTCTATTTATAAATTAATAATCTGGGAAACTACTTTAAGTTATAAAGAAGGCTTTATATTTTTTACGTGTAAGCTTAAAATATGGAAATTATTGCTTAAAACTCCCAAAAAATGTGTTAAAAATAATCGATTTTTACTCGTTTAAACTGTTGATTGAAAGGAGTTACCAACGATTTCTTTCAATTATGAGATATAAGATAAAAGCACAAAGTCTTTAAGAACAATTTAAGATGTTTCACAACTTTTTAGGTTCAAAAAACGGCGTCCGAAACACGGTAGTACGAAGTGCATATTTTTGCTGTTTTACGAAAGGTATAGAAGACCCTAATCTAATCAATACCATATTTTTAATGTGCATTACTTTACTGCTTACTGTTTAGGTAAAAGTGTTAATATTACATTTTTAATTTCAATAAGCCAAAAAAATTTTAAACTGATGGACTTGTCCGGTTTTTGAAGAATAAATTTTATTTTTGTTAAAAGAAATAAATATGTAATAAACATAATAAAAATCTTTATACAAATACACTAGCTCTTATCGTGGCGCTTTCATGTACTTAGTGAGATGTCTAACAAGACAAGTCCATGAACTTATCCCGTTTTTGCTGGAAACACAATGGACTTATCCGGTTTTTTGCAGAAACCATGTATTTTCAACCTTAATTTTATATGTGACTTGTCACCTTTTAGAAGATTATGTTATATTTATATAGAGATTATAATATACAATATAGTGCACTAATCTCAATTTATGATTTTTTGGACTTTTCCGGTTTTTGCTACAAACCCCTCATATTATTTACAGATGCATGGGCGCCCATACCTATGGGTAGAGGGGGGCCACGGCCCCCCCTAGCACCCAGTATGGGTGTTGGCGTGTGAAGTACACAATGCACTGCGTATTGAAAATACTCAAAGTACGGGGGTTGGTGTGCGAAGCACGCTATGCATTGTGTATCGAAAATACTCTCAGTACAGGGGTTGGCGTGCAATGCACTCTGCATTGGCCGCTTCTCATAGTGTTCAGTGTCAAGCTTACATGTGCATTCTTAGCAGTGAATGTGTTAAGCCCCATACCCCAGTTCAGCCCCTCCCCCCGCCCTAGAAAATATCATATGGCGCCCATGTACAGATGTGCCTATGGTTCCAACATAGGTAGAATTTGGAAATTGTGAATCCATAATGTGTTCTTTGCTATATTAAAAAAAGATCCTTTTATCATGGTCACTATTGTTATTTTCAAACAGGAGATACTAATTTTAAATAGGATAATTCTTACTTCATTATGTGCTTTATTAATGTAATTTATAAAATTATTTCTAAGTCCAGAAGATAACAATAAAAAATGCTATTATTAGTAAAATTGGTTCAAAATATTTTGATAAGCACATACATTTTTAACTTCATCATCCATTTTTGCCTTAAGAGTCTCAAGATTGGATTCATCAGCTGTATGCTTAATCAAGTCTGAGACTAGTTCTTCATAGTTTTTCTCCCCAGCTTCTGCTACCTAGAAAAATAAGCATTTGTTTGTTATGTAGTAAACAAATAAAATCTGTAAAAGACTGAATAAATACAGTACCTTAATTTTATCAGGCAAAAAATCTTGTTATTGTGTTGTGAGTATACTGTATAGGCCCTACCTATACTAAAAACAACTGTCCTTTTCCTAAATCAGTTAAATCATGTTTCTAAAACAAAACAACAAAAAGAGAGACATTTGTTCAAATCTTTATAAATCTAATAAGTACAAAATTTTGTTATTCTTGTAAAAACATTAACATATGTTTTACAGTAAATATTTTATATTTTAAATGAAATAAAATTATTTAAAAAAATTATAAAACAGTATGGGTTAAAGTATTGCTTAAAGTTTAATCAAAATGTGCCAATAGAAAATACTACACTGCTATAATTACAACCATTGCAAAAATTTTACAAAACTTATAATTTTGATCGCTACTTTATTCTTACTTTCACAATACTTCTTTGTACTTTGTAATTGTAAACTATATTGACTGTATCATATTTGAGTTTTGTAATTTCTGAAAAACCTATCTTAGTCCCCAATTTTTATTTAATAGGCTACCATAAAACTTGAATGGTATTTTTAAAATAACGTGAGTTTTGCAGTTAGGTAAACATTTATGTAAGTTTACATTTTTGCATTTTCCCTAGTGTGACCGCACACTAATTCCTATATATATTTTATACAGATTATATATGATCTATAATTTTCCTAATCAATTATCGTTAGACATCAAGGGATGAATTTTAATTGTTAAAAAAATCCTACCTTTACAAACTAGAATCACAGTTTTTCTGTAGATTGTTTTCACTGTCAATAGAAATTTTAAAATAAATATATTTTAGTAAAATGATTACCGGTACCTAGGACTTCTGTAGGTAAAACAACAAAACAGATACTTTGCCTGTGTTTCTTTTTTTTTTAAGGTGAAAATTTTTAACAGTCTATTATAGCACTGTTATGATCAAGTATACTGACCATCACCTGTCTTTTAAATAGGATTTGTTTTGGAAATGTATGGATATATTTATAATAAAGATTTATTGATTTACAAAAGTGTTTCTTAATCTGTGTGAGACAAATTCTTCAGAGGTTTTTAATTAATTTAAAGACATGTTATGGTAAATTTTCATAACTGTGCAATAAGCCATAATAAAGTGTTTCCAAAATTCAAACTTACTTCAGATCGAGAATTTTTTTTACGAATTTCCCCATTTTTCTCAGATATGGTTAGGCTAGCAATCGACCTGAGTGCTTCATTCATCGGAAAACCATCTTCAGCATTCTAAAAATGTATGTTATACTATATTATTATAAATGTATGCAATTTTTGTCAGCCCTTTTTCAATTTATTTTTTATTTATTTATTTATTTATTATTTTTTTTTTTTGTCAATAAGCTAGTTAGATCAAAATAAAAATCAACAGCTTCACCAATATTCGTTTTGTTTGCTTGTATTGTTTAGTTGTTATTACCTGACTACAGAAAAATCAAAAGTCCTGTATTGCGTTTACAATTTCCCTCTCTGAGCTTTAAACCAAACTTACTAAGTGTGTTAGTGAGTTATTAAGTAAAACCATTGACTATATAAATAGTCAATGGTAAAACCCTTCAAATAAAGGGTTCCAAGAGAATTGTCTAGGCCTATGGCTTTTATTAAACAAAGTAACCAGGAAATGTATATACCGTACAGAGTGTTTCAAAAACCATTCTTCAAAACTGCAGTCACTTATTCCCCAGAACAAATCTAAAAAAATGTAATTTCATAAGCGCATTTAGACACCATTTTGTGTTTTAATAACAACAATAACGTTTAAAAGGGAATGATACATAATTTTGCATAATAGGATTACTTTGTATTATACAGTATTGCAATTTGCCAAAAATAATGATCCGATTTCCTTTACTCATTTCAAAATGGAGACTATTTAAATTCTTTGATCAACGACAACTTGAAAACCACGCACTTTACAAAATTATCAAGAGACAACAAAATTATAGTTTTAAGATGACAAATAACACAAGTAAATATGCACTTTTTAAGTGTTATAATATAGGAAACAAGGGTATACAGCCTAAAATTACTTACAACTTGTATAATGTAGGTAAAGAAGGCAATTTATTAATTAATATGCCAGACATATGTAAAACGCTACAAACTTGATACTTTACAGTTTTATTATATTATAGACATGTAAAAAAATACCTTCGAGTTTAATTTTTTTTATGAGCAATCAAAACAAATTGGGTGAATATCAAAATAATGGTACTTATTCATCAAAATGATTTTATTTGCATAACCATTACAAATTGTTTATTTGCCAATAACTTGAAAATGTGTAAAAATTTAAGTAAAAGTAAAGAAAAATAACAATAATAAATTATTAATGGATTCAAATTTGACCTTTACTCAACTATAGCAACAAAACAAAAAAAAAGTAATAAGCGCTTTTGAAAAATTGCCGAGGTATCAACAAGTCCACTTCTGTCAGCCCCATTAATTCATCATCTGTTATTGCTGTGCCATGAGAATAAACCATTTTTTCAAAAAGTCCCATGGAAAGAATAGAAAACACCAAGTCTAGCAATCTTGGAGGCCTGTCCATAAAGTTGCTGCCACAGCTTATCCACCATTTTGGAAGATCTTGATCTAAAATCGCTTTGGCAATATTAGCATAATGAGGAAAATGAGGAACTATGGTATCAGTTAATATCGATACCTATATGTCTCCAGCCAATATCTGATAGGATATATCACACAATAAATCACTGTCATTGGTGATGGCAACTCAGACAGTTATGCCCTTTGATTTCAAGCACTCTCCTTTTTAAGATTGTGGATTTTTGTGTGTTGCAATAATGTAGCTTCATCTTAGAATACAATGCCTTCATACCACTCGGCATGTTCATCAAGCTGTTCAATTATCTTCGAACGAAATACTACTTGTCCATCTAGATCAACTTCCAGCAGACCTTGAATAAATGTTTTTTATACAAATTTATTTTATTTTTTGGTATACCTTTGTACTAACGACTTTGGTATCCCGGTACCGGATGCTACTTTTCTAAGTGAGTTAAGCCTGTTTGGCAATTTCAGTGAAAGAGCATATGCAAGCTCTTAATTTTCTGTGTTAGGAAATCTATGGTATTTCTATTGTAATTCAAACAGTTTTATAGTAGTGTAATATTAAATTTACGAATTGATTTTCTTGACGGAAGAACCACTCTTGGTTAGGTTGATGGACAACATCTTATCGCTTCATATTCATTTTAAAAAGCAATAACCCAAGAATGACTTATCACTTTTTGTTCAATTGAAAATTCATTGTTTTGAGGTTAGATATAATAACACATAAATTGACTGAACACAACTAACAAATTTTTAATTGTTTAATCACAGCTGATTGAGATTCAACAGAGGAATGCACAATTTATTGCATAGCATTGTCAGAGGAAATTGTTCTACCCAGAAGATTTGATCTTTTTGTTATTCTGCAATTTTATTAGTCAGCATGATGAAGATAAAACAAATCAGCAATAGCATGGGTAACAACTACACCAATATCCACATCAATTTATTCTTTATAAAGCATGTTAGTACATGTTTCTGGTTATTCTCAAATACCTGGTATATCTTTTATTTAACTTACAAATTAAGTGCAAAACTAATTATGAAATTATTTTCATTACCTTTTGTTTGCCTTTTGGTATTATTTCTACCTCTAATTTGATTATTTCTAGATAAACTTTATTTATACTCAAAAACCTACTCAGTGTTTGCAACATGCGTGAATTTTCAATAAAAATAATTATTAAACATTTTCATTTCAGATTTTGTTATATAACAGCTGAATTAAAAGAATTGCCTTACTATACAATAGTTTTACTTTGTTTTTAACTTATAAAATAATAGTTGTGTATTATTAGTGGTAAATTAAAATATTTCAATAGATTTGTTTAAAGTGAAAATAACTGTTTAAAGTGATAACAAGTTGTCTTTATTTACATTTTTCTTGAAAATAATAATTTTGAAGTGAAAGTTGATGAAATAAATGTTTTTATTTACAAACGCCTGACTTTACTACCCCGCAGCAGCTTAATAATAACTTAAATGTTACATATACCTTGTGCTTTTCAATATGAGTTTCCGGAAGAAGTATATCATTATCCATTTCTTATAGGAAGGTTCAATTTCAATGAGAAGGCGATCTGAAAAAACTAATAAATAAGATTAATGAATAAAATGATGAACTTTAATTAATTTAATCCTTTTATCTTCTAATTCAATAGAATAGCTGTTTAGTCAAAATTTGTAATGGTGATTGTTTACTAATTACTTTGTCAGAAGGAAATCTTCCCATATTGAGATATCGATGGTTAGAAACACACATATGATATGTCCATTTTACCAAACTTTCGGGAAACGCAAAAAGAAGTTTTGTTTCTTACATTTTTTTAAATTCTTATTTGTACTTAATACACCAGGATGAAATATGAATGCCCATTTAATATATTTTATGTTTTAAGTAGTTGTTTACCGTTATTTAGTCTACTTTGAGAGAAATTAAATTAAATTTTGGAAGAAGTCAGACATGTAATTCTTGTGCACTAAGAAAACCTGGAACCACGGACATAAAACATCTGTGCATAACACAAAGTGTCTAAAAAGAGATTAAAGGGCTGGTTTTCCAGTTTTAAACATTCATTGCAGAATAATTATGACATTTATTTTTTCATGAAAGTTTTAAAAAAATTTAGAATTTATATTTTATAATCAATCAATCAGTACGGTAATCAATTAATTTTTAATTAGACTACTCCAAGGACTCCATAAAAAAAACCAAGTAAAATTCAATAAAAGTTTCTTTATTTTTCAATGTAACAAAGTTAAAAAAGTATGTTTATTCCTTTACAAGTTTCTCTTTCATTTTTCTTTTTTGATTTGTTTCCTTTTATTGCCTTTTTTCCACTTTAGGTACTTCTTTTTCTTTTCCAGTTTTGGCATTTCTTCTCTTCTTTAATAAATTGTCTTCAACTTCGTCTAGTTTCTTTGATTTTGTTTTTGTTGCTTTTTTTTCTTTGTTTTGAGTTAGGTCAAGCTCATCGCCTTCTTCTTCTTGTAAGTATGGGGCCTCGTCTTCAGCTTGGTTAGAAACAGGAAGGTTTGAGAAGAATAGCGTGTATGTTTCAGGTATAACACCTGTCTTTAAGAGGTACAAAAGGTCTTTCTTTTTCAATTTTGATATGTTTCACATTTATGTATCCTAACAATGAATTAACATAATTCAACAAGTGTTGGAAACATACTATGACTAAAGACTATAAGTTAGAATTTCAGGCTATTTTTTTTTTTTTTATATATATATAGTTGCGTTTTTGTTATACATAGACAATAATTAATATATTCTTACTTATATACATGTTCATAATGTTTATTAGTCTGTGTATTAACACAAGCATTAAAAAAATAAATAGCTTGAAGTTCTCACTTATTCCAACACCAATACTCTGATACAGAAACTGACCCAGACGACTTTTAATGTAAGTGTTCATCATTATTAATGATTTCCGGAACTTGAATCATATAAATTCATTGTTAGAATACAACGACAAAAATAAATTTCAAATAACGTGTGATGAACCGTCAACAAGTGACACTAGTTCTTCATCAGATGACGACTTTTAAAGTAAGTTACTCCTTCGTATTTCTTTTTCTGGGCCTTGAATTATGATAACTCATTGTTAGAATATATATAAATATAATACATATTATCTCAATATGGGAAGATTTGCTTCTTACCAAAGTATATAATAGTAATCAATTATTTTTGTAGCTAAGCTAACAAAATCATTGTAAAATTACTTTTCTTATTATACATTTGGAAAAATTAAAACCACATTATGAATTTTTGAATCCTTTAAATATGTAATATTGTACTCCATTTAACTTATTTAAAAAATGCTTGAAATATATTTTATATATTATGACAATGAAAGCTGGCGAAAATTGCTTCACTTTTAAGATGGCAATATTTAACAAAATCAGTTTAAATATGTAAGTATAATTTAAAGTTATTATACAAATTATATCTGCTAGGATCCATGAAATAAGTTTTAGTACTATTTTCTGCCAATCCTAACGTAACACTTGCACTTAAGTTTGTCGACGCATTTCGGAATTCCTCCATTATCAAGACCAATTTCAGTACTCTCGATTTCATAGTACTGAAATAGGTCTCGATAATAGAGGAACTCCGAAACGCGTCGACAAACTTAAGTGAAAGTGTTACGTTAGGATTGGCAGAAAATAGTACTAAAACTTAGGGCTCCTTCACACGAAGCCACTTAGCAGTGCCACTAAGAAGCGCTTCCGTCGACTAAAGCTAGAAATAAATGGAAGGTTTCACACACCGCCACCGCCACTAAATTAGAAGCGCGACTGCCTGTTACGGAATTTGCCTGTCGCCAAAGATCTCGGCGATTAAAAGTAGCGCTGCTGCTGTCGAAACATAGTTTTAAATGGTAGGTTTCACACGTCGCCACTTTTTTAGTCGCTCGAAAGAGAAGCAATGCGTGGCACGTAGCAGCGCTGCTACGCGCCACGGTAGCGCGTAGAAGCGGTGTGGTCTTCGTTAACACAATATCAGTCTTGATTGATCAGCTGAAACTTGCAGATGTGATTAAGTTTTATTGATTGAAAAATGGCGTCTGAGAGTGACATACGGAAAACATTAACATTGAAGATTTTATAGATTTTATAAATGAAGTAATTTGTATTAATTTAGTGAAACAAATTGAAATACATTTATAAAATAAGGTTATTCTAAAATTTTCAAGTATACAGTTCAATTAATTTTATAATTTAATCTCTACAATTTTGTATTATAAAATTTTATTTTTGTGTAAAGCATATAAACATATTCCTAATTAGTGTTTCAAAAGAGGTCTGTATTTTTGTTAGCGGTTTTGTAGTAGGAATATAAAAACTGGTGTTTACTAAACAAGAGTTTTGAAATTGACATATATTTTTATACACCTTTATTTAGAACTAAATTACAAAATTTGTATGTTTGCTATTTTGAAAAAAATACAAAAAATGTCAAGTAATTTTTATGTAGGTCTAAAGTTTTAAATTTTTTCTGTTACTGAACATTATTTTGCTTCCTGACCTAATAACTTTTAAAATTTTACATCAATCAATTTTGTAGTTGCATATATGAATTCTTTGGACTTTTTTCTGTAAAAAAGCTATAAAATTACTATATTTGGCGAATTTATTTCTACCTAACGACTGATAGTCGGGAATGCGATAGTTACTTATTTTCTAGTAATGCACACATTGAAATTTAGCATAGCAACGAGAAGCGACACAATGGGCGTGGAAGCGCCACTACGGCCGTAGCAGCGCCACAACGTCAGCCACCGAGAAGCGCTGTTAAGTGGCTACGTGTGAAGGGAGAACCAACCACCGAGAAGCGCTGCTAAGTGGCTTCGTGTGAAGGGAGAACCAACCACCGAGAAGCACTGCTAAGTGGCTATGTGTAAAGGGAGAACCAACCACCGAGAAGCGCTGCTAAGTGGCTTCGTGTGAAGGCGGCCTTATTAAGTATAATTTGTTTAAGTATGTAAGTATAAAGTATAGTTTGTTCTATTTTAACTAACTTATTCAAAAATCTTTTTTAAAAGTCCTTATTCAAATTAATATAATCGTGTTTTTTTTTTCTGAAACAGAGTTGTCCTTACATATTGTACAATCTCAATAATTTTTTTTTTTTTATAGGCCTTATTCAGTGTGTAGATAACAACAACTTTAATGTTTTGAGATTTTGTATAGATACTTGGATTTTTGTTTTAAGAAATTAGGTTAATTACTTTAAAATTTAGAAATAATTTGAATCTAGATAATTTGATATGTAGCCAATAAGATATAAACAATTAAATTAACTTACCGGTATTTTTTTTTAAACACAATTTTTTAAATATTTGACTTAAATTGTAAAATATGGCAAATTTAAATTATAAAAACTTAACAATAACAAAATTAAAATTGGGAAGACTATTAAATTTCTATCAGATTTTTAAAGATGACAAATTTTATTGACATATTTAGATTTATTTATGTTTAGTTTTAATATATTTAGTATTAGCCTATAGCATGGTTAGACCTAAATTATTTTTACCATCGTACTGTAATTTAAATTTAATTTGCAAAGCTGCAGGTGTAATTAATAGTAATAGTCCTATACAACATAGCCTATAGGCTATAATAAATTATAAAATTTGTGTTGAAAACTGAGTTAAATAGCATGTGTTGTAAAATAGTAATGTTAAATAGTAATTAAAAAAACATAAAAACAATAAATAATCAAAATTACAAAAACCTAAAGACTTACCTGATAAAGATATTATTGTGAAATTACCTGGTTTAGGCTTTACAGAAAAGTCAAAAGGTAACAATAAAAAACATATGTTTTTTTAAAAAGTAAAAGCACTATGATCTATTAATTATTAGCTTGTGTTCTTTTTTAATTTGTATTGACTATATTATAATATGCTTGAACACAAAGTTATTTTTAAAGTTGCAACAAAATAATAATAATTTTGAGATTGTCATCATATTTATTTATTTAGTGGAATGAATAAAAACTAGTATTTGCTTAAACTAAGGCAATTTCAAGTATATTCTATATTTGATATGAATAAAACTGTAAAGAATATACTACCCCTAGTAAATTCTAATCTCACTGGATAACTAGAATATTCTAAACTTGCCGAATGAATAAACATTAGTTTTTACTAACCAGGGATAGTATATTCTTAATAATTTTCAAGTCAGGGTTATGACAGGCTACTTTTAATCAGTTGCTAACAAAATGGTGATGTTTATACCAGTTCGTGACAGAAAGAAGAAAAGAAATATAAATAATTATTGTAAACAGTTACTGAGGTTTAAGGATGAGAACATTGATTTTTTAGCATCTGAGTTTTACTTGATCACAAAGAGACTCAAGGTAAAGCACTCTCCTCTTGCCAAAAAATAGAAATTTTTCAACGTTACCTTGTTGATCTAGGTGGAAGAAGAACTAGATGCTGAAGTTCTGGCACAGACAAATTATTTCTTTGTTTCTTCAGTCTCATACTTGTGAAGTATTTAATTTGTTTTTCGAGTTTTAACCTTCTCTTTTGAAGAAGTACTTTAAAATTCAGTGTCGGTGTTAGTTGTAGGATAAGTTTAGCATTTTTCTGTTTCCATCTCCTATTTTTTCTTCACACCAACTGACAAGGCACCGGGCACTTTGCTGAATACAGGATTTTCTTCTTTATCGATGATATTTAATAAGTCCTTTTCCCGTAGCTTTCAAATCAGTTTTCTTCTTCAAAGCAATTTTCATATTATTCAAGAGTTTTTTTACCTGCGTTTCAGGTATTATCTTTCCTGTAACTTTACAAAATTCTTCATTCATTAAATTTAAGGCTTTAGTTTTTTATTCCATTACAGATGGTAGTTTAGATTTGTCTAACAACTAACTGATAAATGCCCCATCAATACTCTTGCCCACCTTATCAACTTGTTCATCAAACTCTTCATCAGACATCATGTCATCTACCAACACGCCCTCAACAGATGAAACAGAAGTAAGCTAGACAAACAACAAAGCGTGACACTTGGATTATTTCATGTTGAGATTTGAAAGCGCAGCATCCAAGTATTTACATGGGCTTAGTTTAATCTAAATAGAATATACTAGCTTAAAACCGGATGACCCTAGCCTAAACTAACTAGTCTTAGCAAATTGTTATTCATATGGAATTAACCCTACGAGGGCAACACAAACTAAGCAGCTTTGGAAAACAACATGGGGTGGCGCATCACCCCAGCTATAAAATAATCTGTATTTTATACTTAATAAATTTGTTTTGCTCTTTTCTCGTTGTATATATTAGACTGTATATTTAATAATATATTATTATTAATATTGATGAAAAACCATAAGTATGTCTCTTTCAAAATAATTAATTTCCGTAAAAGGCGCACATAGTCTTACTTTGTTTATAATAAGTGAAATAAAATATGTTTTGTGTTATGGGTATATAAATAAACAGCCAATTTGTTAAAATAACAATATATTGTACATATTAGGATAATTTTATTACAGTCTTGGAACAGTTTATACCTTAAAATATAATTTTAAATTGGATTAATCTGACAGTGTACATTTTTGAGGATTTTTGAGTTATAATTTTTATAACTGAAAAATGAAAAGAAAAACTTAGTAAAATAGGTAAAATTTAATTAAAATACAAAATAAACAATGAAAATTGAATTTAAAAAAATGTTACAATAGGTAATCTAGAGCACCGGATATGCTTAAATGACTGTTTTTGTGGTTTAACTCACCGCCAGCAATCCTTTTTGAAGTAATCCTTCTGTTTACATATGTATCACAACACGTGTTTCGGACATATTATTCGTCTATCGTCTGGTGATAAAAATAATTAAAAACACACGTAAACACATTCAACACAATACAACATAAATAAATATAGTCCCTTGTATGCGCGCACAATTAATACATATAACATTTTCCCCCTGTCTCTTGGCTGACATTAGGCAATGCACTGTGTGTCAGCTGTTATCTAAACCTGATTAGCTGGCTTATTAGCTCGAAGGTGGGGGTAGCATCAAACAGTTTTTTATCGCTTAAAAGTTCATCCGGGTGCTCTAGTTCATTTTTATAAATGTGATATTCTTCTACGCGGTTCATATAATTGCCTTTTATGCACTTTTGTATTATTTCCATATTGTTGTCTATGTTTTTATATGAATGGTCACAATTTACCAGATTTCTGCAAATTTTGATTTTTCAGGGTGTTTTAATGCCTGAATGCACCACCCCTGTTTTTTAAACCACAAAAACAGTTAAAAAAATGCTAAACAATAAATCTGAATTTTTCAAATTAAAAGTAGGCAATTTATATACAGTTATCACAAATTTCTTTGCGGTGGTCATTGCATGTTGGCTGTTTGCATTTAGCACAGATATTGAGATATTCAAACATATCTCTCACTATATTACTGAAGTTTGGGTCATTTATATTAGCCATTTTGAAATAAAAAAATAAAAATGTTCGATAAGCACGGAAAATTAACTGAACACGAATGACAACAGGAGTTACGCGTCACCCCAAGCTATTTTTTTTAACCACTTGGAACCACTAAAACAGTGTAATTTCCTGTGTACCGGCAGATACCAAACTAAACAAAGAATACAAAAATTCCCAAAATCATACCTAATATACTGCCACTGCAGAAACAAAAAATATTCCTGCGTGGGGTGACGCGTCACCCCTGTCGTTGCCCTCCCAGGGTTAAGAATGAGCTAAAACTATTTAGAAAATATTATCTAGAACTTACTAGTTTTATTCATTAATCCAATATTATAATAACTGCTTATTCATACTAATACTATAATAATATTCCTTGTGTTAATTGTTTGGTCCTTTAAATGTGCATCAGTTTGCAATAATTTCATTTGGAAATGTAGTTTTATTGACTTTGGCTTATTGGAACATAAACAATATTTAAATCAAACAATAAATAATCAAAACGCAATTTAACAACAATAAAATAAGAGACTAGGGTGACAATTCAGATATATTTTTAAAGAATTTACACATGAATGTCTGTAGATAAAGTAGAGAATTTCTTTGGTTTAGACAGTTACTTTTGTTCAAAGTTTCAAATTCTAAATTATTCCTCTAATTGCTTTGATAAATGAAACTCTGAACCGGAGTAATGAACCAATGTGGTGCAGCATAGCAGTTCACTTAATTTGAACATTAAACTCGCAACAATCCAATATCAAACTCCCATTGAATGAAAAGTGCTCAAATTCTATTTTGTATTTATTTTATTTTTACGTCATTGTTCTGGAGTTCGAGACTTTTGTTGAATCTATACGTTAATCATAATTTAAATATATTTTGTGTGTGTATATATATATATAGCATTTTTGAGAAACAGGCGATTTGCATCGTTCTGGAGAGCCCACTCTCATTAGTCAAGGAGACTAAACATTTTTTGGGTGCGCTTGGACTTTGCCATCACTTAAAACAATTAGAGATGAGTCTGGATCAATTTTTATATCACTGGCAATAAAGCCTATTCGAGGAGCAGGGGCATCCCTAGGAGTGAAGGCACCCGGGGCAAGCTTACATTGGGCGCCCCAATGTACCACGTTGAAATCATTCGATGGACTCGTTTTTATAAAAACTATATACCTATAGACTAGCAGTCATGAATGTTTCGAACAGATGATTTTATTGTCTGACAGCAGCGCAAAGTGAACTTAAGGCCACCACATACGAGCGATCTAACTGAGCCAAAATTCACTTATGGGAGGAGCTTGGATCGGTGTACTCGGTTTGTTGATTTTTGTCCCGACCAAAATCCCACACTCCGAGCCACTGTGCTATGGCTCGGCCTTACCGCGTGTGCGAATTCCCTGAGCCAAGTTTGTAGTTTTTGCTCTGACTGCACTCGTCAAATCAATTTTAGTTTTAAAAAAATGTATAGTAGAGAATTTCTAGCATGGACCGTGACTTCGAGATGCGCATTAGACTCGGAGTTAATACGAATGGTATACCCTGGCAAGGAAGGAAACTGCTGCCAAACTGCTGCTGGTATCAAGCTAACTGGTCTACAACGACTTGCATGCTTATGTATAACTGGAGCTTTCAGAAGTAGCCCTACAGTGGCTTTGGAGGTGCTCCTTGGACTTCCGCCTCTAGACATTCACATAATGTCGGAGGCAAGTAAGTCGGCATACAGACTAATAAGTGTGAACGAATGGCGGAGAGGCATGCCAGGAGCAGGACATTCCAACATTGTGAACACCGTACTCAAAAACTCGGTGTTAGACATGGTGACTGATGCAATGCACACCGAGTACGTTTTTTATAGACCCTTTACAGTAACCCTCGGAACCCGAGAAGACTGGGAAGGAAACTAGCTTAAAACCGGATGACCCTAGCCTAAACTAACTAGTCTTAGCAAATTGTTATTCATATGGAATTAACCCTACGAGGCTACATATGGGATCTGCTACAGGAACTCTAGTCTGGTACACAGACGGGCCTTTGATGGGCAGCAATTCTGGCTGTGGCGTATACAGCGCTTCACTAAGGACGAACATTAGTGCAAGGCTTCGGACGTACTGAAGTCTTCCAAGCAGAAATCTTAGCAATTACTGTATGCGTCCACTTAGGATTGTCGATGGATAAAGGAATAGACATATCATAATACTTTCTGACAGTCAAGCAGCACTTAAAGCGCTGGACTCAGTAGTCACATCCAAACTGGTGAAGGAGTGCCTCTCAACACTAGTCAGACTCTCCACAGGAAATGAGATGGCAGATGCTCTTGCAAATAAAGGAGCATCTACACCATTCACAGGTCCAGAACCAATGTGCTGCATTAGCCGTAGCATGGCCAAGAGCGCAGTAAAAAACAGGGCCAGGGAAGAGCAACGCCAGAGATGGTGTAGATTACCTGGACACATTCAGAGTAAACGACTGATCAAGGGACCAAACGCCAAGCTTACTAAATCCCTAATCAAGTTAAACTGACCACAACTCAAAAGAGCTGTAGAATTCATTACTGGACATGGCCAGTTCAGGAAACATCTAGCAACAGTGGGAATCCTTGAAGGCGACCAACTTTGTAATCAGGCAGAAGAGTCGGCAAGACACGTCATATTTGAGTGCGAGATCCTGGAGAGTAGGAGGAGGAGGCTCTTTGGAATCCAGCAACCAGGAGACAAAGAAGACACATACTTGGTGGAGAAAATCCTGGACCTCACAAGAGACACAGGCTTCTAACGTACTAGGCGCGGGACACAGGGTGCACAATAAACCAAAGGTTGACGTGTAAGGAGGCCTCCTCCAAGGAGGAATCCACGACAAAATAATCTAATCTAATCTAATACGAGTGGTGGGGGGTCAGAGAAGCTCAGTCGATTACCGAGCTCTGAACGTAACACTTCGGTCTGGAAGTAATACAACACAAGGCTGTCGCAGCAAGAGTGATAGTAAGTAGCGAGGTGTTCCTTCTCCTCCAGCAGGCGGCGTCCCCACTTGCCTAGATTCTTCCCTCCCGCCAGCGCATCGTAGAGGTCTTACTAAATCTGACGAGATATACATTGACTACCATGTTTAATACTTGTGATTTTGTCCTTGAAGTTATACATGATTTTGTCCTTTGAGGCATATGTGGCTGAGAAAATGTGATCCTTGCCAAAATCAATGGCTCCATTTTGCCAAAAAATTATCAACGATGCTATTTTTTTAGGAGAGATGTAATCCCTGCTGAACATGTACTCCAGGATCATCACGGACCCATCTCGGCCTCAGTGCGGCCAAAATCCTCTAATGATGAATTATTTGAATGCCTTTGAAATGTAAACAAAAGAGGCACATTATCAAGACTTATAATAAAATAAAAATTATGTATAATTATTTTTTAATACACTTTTTTAGTTATTTTTTCTTTGAAATTTTTATTTTATTTACCTACCTTCGTGATTGTAATCTTGGAGACAAAATAAACTCGCTCTACATGTGTCTGTCCCAAAGCCTGGGGTAGAATGGCTGTAGGGAATTTCAATTCTTCATAAGTTCATCCACTCGCCAAATACCGAAGAGTAGCAGCCAATCTCTCGTGAGGGGTGATGTCTCATATTTGTGTCCCTTCTTTAAAATAATTGGGGGTGACCATTCGGAGCTACGTATTGTAAGTTAACTCATCCATTCTTAAATAATTTCGCCAATCAGCAGGTTCGAAAAAGAGTTTTTGAACCAAATTTAAATGGGTTAGTTGCTTTCTAGCAGCTAGCCTTCCTTTCTGCCATTTTTTTAGATTTGTTTTCCTTTACATAAATACAAACTGCAGCGGCAGCTAAGTTTAAGAATTCATCCTTGTTCATCTTTGAAATAGAAGTAGTTCACAAATTACGCCTAAACTCGATGGTTAAACACATGGAGTAAACTAAAAAAAACCTGGTTTGATGTGGATTGGCTCGGTCGTGAATGACCCCACCTGATTTCGACCGAGTCCAAACGGACTCAAACCAAATGGCCTCAGGCCGAATGGATCGTTCGTGAGTGGCAACCTTTACACCTGGAAGGCAATACAAATGTTTTATCGACAGCTTGTGGCGCCTGCTTGATTTGGTGCCCGGGGCAGCTGACCCACTTGCCCCCTCCCCCCACCTTAGGGCTGTTCCTGTCTGTCGAGGAGCTGTACTTAAAACACTAGAAAACTGATGTTAACAGTTTATCTTTTGCAAATTTATAAACATACAGAGGAGGTATACAAATACATTAAATTATATACAAACTAAAATCTTTATTGCCTATTTTATAATACAATATTATGTAAGTAAAATTTGACATTTACTTTAACAATTAAAATTTATGATTATTCATGTTAACAGATTTTTTTGTACACAATGATTTTTGTAAACGTTTGTTTCAGGAGGCAAATAATTTTCTTGCTTTGGACCATGGAAAACTTGAAATCTTTAAACATTGAAACATCACACTCTTGGCAATGCAATATAAAGTTGTCCAAGGCCTAACTTTCTCAAATGTTTGACCTTGCAATTTATTTATGGTTATGGTTCACAGGTTGTAAATTGGTTAATACTTCTGCTTCAATCAAATTTAGGGTTAGCTCTTTCACTTTAACCTTACTTAGCTCACTTTACTTTTTTCTGTATTGAGATCCTCAGAAGTATGATAATAGCTCCAACCTTCAATTTCAATATATGATTGCCTCTTCATTTAAAAACTATATTGGATAATACTATTTTACCCGCAATCCTAATCGATGCAATTGGAGCTTAAACAAGTAATAATTGTGCCTCTAAGAACCTTTCAACCATGTTTAAAAAAATTATCTAACTATTGGTATTTTTGTTACAGGTTCTCTACCTGCCATCAGCTCTGACAACTTCAACATTTGTCAAAACTTGTGATGAACTTTTTGATTCATTTAATGGCAACACTTACAATTTGAGGATGATAAAAAGCTAAGAACATATCTCCGAGATGAAAAGCCCACTTACAGTTTTGGACAAACTCATTAAAAATTGCGGCTAGCTGGCTATTCCAGTTTGAAAAAGTAAAGGATGGAATATCTTATAACATTACTTGACTTAATTAAACTTATTTTTGAAAATGCCTCAATTTATTAGTTTTATTGACCTTGTACCAGCTTTAGTCGATAGAACACTATTAATATTGGAATATATTGGAAATTTGAAATAATTTAAACTTGACACAATGGACAATGGCACAATATTGGTTTTAATAATTAAATAAGATTTCAAAATAATACACGGATATGGTTCAAATTTATTAACAAGATAATTTCAAATTTTATTGATTTGATTGATATCTCGAGCAGCAGTTTGCTCGTGCTTGCATAAGCAAGTTTCAGTTTACGCATCATTTGAAATAATCATAATTTAAATTTTGGTAATAGAAAGTTCATTGTTTCAATGGATTAATAAATTTAGATTAATTTTCTAATAGATTGTAGGGAGCTGATTGCTTACTTCAATCAGGATAAAGTTTGTTGAAAAGGTTACTATTCAACACATACTTATAGTTGCAGTTGATTGATTTTCATTTCACAGTATAAGAGTAACTTTTCCTTACATTTTCAATTCCCTCTTGTAAATTTGTCAAGACGTTGTCTCGGTTATAAGACAGCATCTGTTTTAAAACAATGGCTGCTTGTCTGAATCTGAGAAAATTACTCCATTGAACGTTTATGACTAGATTTGGAATAAATTTTGTGTGAGAACAAGATGGCGAATCTATGGAATACGCTGGGATTGGCTACAAGAATTTATGGTGTTTAGAATTGAGCTTGGGTATTTATGGTGGTTTGTAAATCAGACATAAGGGACGTTTTCTTCTGTCCTGCGGAGGTGCAGGATCAGTGATGATTTGTTCGATGTGTGTGTATCGAGACCCTTTGGCTCTGTATTTGACTCTATTTGTTAATTTTAGGATGAAACAGGGAATAAACTAATCTCTCAAAGACTTTGGAAATCGTTGGAAGTAAAGAGATGGGCCTGTGATTTTCTCGAAAGACAGCTGATTTTCTGGGTTTGGGAATCGTGACTATTTTGGCTCCTTTCCATGATGAAGGGGAGTGAACTGTTCCCATGATTCCATTAAAGATATTTGTTATGAAGGCTACCATAGTAAATGGGTTGTT
>JAGFPH010004304.1:36726-51021 GCA_018207615.1 Philaenus spumarius | reverse complement strand
AGCGGGATATTTCTTTTCAATGGCAACACTGAGTCCTACTGAGCATGCGTAGCCTGTCCAACATACATCGTATCCATTGAGCAAAGCAGGAAGATTCCTTATTGCTTACTAGTTCCTTCCGCTGATTGGAGTGTCAGTCAGTTTATACATTGATCTTTTTGATTACGACTTACTGTTACTGACGATGCAATTAGTGTTATCTACGAGAAACGGAAACAATTAACCACAGATAGATCTAGAACTGTTTAATCTACAAGAGTAAGTACGAACTTAGGTTATATCAGTGATTCAAACATCGATTGTAAATGAATTAATTATTGTGTTTTATGTGAGTGTATTAGGATAATGGAAATATATCTTTATGTAAGTAAATCTTTATTTAAAAATTATAGATATTCTATTAGCGTTAGTCATATATCTTTTAAATCATTCTTTATTTATGCCCGTTTGCTTGCACCTCAAGGTTATATTTTATAAAAAATACATTAGCCTACCCGTAATTTTGTAAAGAATTGCTAATTTTGCTAAATCGATTTTGATTGGGCTTAGTCGATTTTAAAATTGAATAGGCCTACTGTAAAAAAGAATGAACGAAAATTTTGCATATATAATTATTCTAAACAGGCCTATTGTCAATTATAGAAGAATTTGAATTCTAGGTTTATAATGCCTAGGTTATACGTTTTTGCGATCTGATACGTATATTGGTTTTATAATCAATCAATAACTGTCATCTCTGTTTTATAGTCATTATTAAAAAGACACCGAACGGTTGAATGCATAAAAAACTATTATCTGTGAAAAATAACAAATAATGGTTTTGAAATTGCAAAACTTGAAAATAGTCTTCGTAAAAACCAAAACTTTGAAGACCTTTCGAACTTCTAAACATCCAATAATATTTGTTTCTTTTTGGTTAAAATTTGAACACTACATTTTGACCCGTTTATGACATAAATTATGTTCGAATTTTGTCTTACTTGTTGGTAACCCCAATCAAAAACAAACGCATATTTATTCTTATATACGATAGCATCTAAACGGAATATTTCTCCGATAAATGACCCTGTCACAATAAATTCATAGTTTTCGTGATTTCAATAAATCCAAATGATGAACAGTCCATTAAAAAAATAATTTTTAGTGAAAGCATGTGAAAAAGAATAAAGACATTTGCTTTTCGATCCTGGTATTTAGATGTTCTGAAAGCATTTTTTCAGTGAACTTATTCTTCGTCCGGTTTTTTCGACAATGGTATTATATTAATCGGTGCATGAAAAGGGCAATTAGTTTTGTTGCTTTGGTTTTAGTTTTTTTAATACGCAAAAAATAGTATGAATTATTATTTCTTGAATTATTTTGTTTTGCATTATTTTTAAGTTCATAAATACAGACATCTTAAAATACATTAGTAGCTGTAATGTTGCACGATGTATCCTAATAATCTTCTAATAAAAAAATATTCAGAAAGTTACGTATCCCTACCAATAGGTAATAGACGTAGATTTAACGTTAATTAGGGGTTTCCATACGTTGTCCCATTCTGTATGTTAGTCTCTGTATACGTCTGTAATAATATTAAATAAAGCGTTTGTCTGTCTGCTTCATCTGTGTGGAATTTTCAGCCAAATCTACAGCGGCTGAAATCTACCACATCTGAAATTAATTGTTAACATAGGCGGAAGGAAGGTGGTCCGAATGCATCTAGAACCTGAATTTCTAATTTTCGCGTTCGTTTGCGAGTTATGAGGGAAAATGTTACAAACAACGTAATTTTAGCGCTTTTCGACGCAATTCAGACAAGCATCTGAGAGCCTGTTATTAGTCTAGTCAAATTAGGAAATTATACGGTTTGAAATGAAAAAGTTTTGAAACTTTGTAGTATTGTTTGGGAAGGTCTAATATTAATGAACATAATCAAAAGTCCTGATCGATAGGTGGTGAGCGGGGGGGGGGACAAAAATATGTGACTTCTTTTAGTTTTTTGTAAATATCTCGGAAAATATGCTTTCTGTAAAAAGTATGAAATTATCTACAAAAATGATTCTTACAATTTTTTTAGTAGAGGCAGTAGTTTACGAGATATTCAAGTTCAAAAATTGATAATCGGTACCAGGAACTGGCACATACTTTCTCACAAACATATTTAAATTATTAAACAGATTCACTGTAACTTGTAGGGTGGGGTAGGAGGGGTGATTTTTTATTAAAGTTTGAGATTAACTAATAAATATTATTATTATTATCTAGAGATAAAACTATTCGATCGATTTCGAACAAATTTTCACCAAACACGTCAATTAGGTCTTTATAGATGCACGAAAAAAGGTTTTGAAAAATTTTGAAAAACTACCCCCTTTATGGCCAAAAACCCCCAAAAATCAGTTATTATTATTATCATTAGCTAAACGAGAATTTTTAGAAAGATGCGGTTTTTTGCATATGGTAGGGCATATTAAAGGCTACAAATAAGCCAAATTTGATCAAAATCGTTAGAGCCGTTTTTTTATAAAAAATAATAACTGATTTTTTGGAGGTTTTTTGACCAAAAAGGGGGTTGTTTTTCAAATTATTTTCAAAACCCTTTTTCGTGCATCTATACAGGCCTACTTGAAATGTCTGGTGGAAATTTGTTTGAAATCGATCGAATAGTTTTCGCCATTTCGCCAAAAAAACCCCAAAAATCATTTATTATTATTGTTTTTAGCTAAACTATAATTTTTAGAAAGATGCGGTTTTTTGCATATGGTAGGGTACATTAAAGGCAACAAATAAGCCAAATTTTATCAAAGTCGTTAAAGCGGTTTTTTTATTAAAAATAATAACTGATTTTGTGGGTTTTTTTGCAAAAAAGGGGGTTGTTTTTCAAAACCGTTTTTCGTGCATCTATATAGGCCTACTTGACATGTCTGGTGCAAATTTGTTTGAAATCGATCTAGAATAGTTTTCGCCATTTCGTCAAAAAACACCCAAAAATAAATTATTATTATTATTAGCTAAACGAGAATTTTTAGAAAGATACGGTTTTTTGCAAATGGTAGGGCACATTAAAGGCTATAAATAAGCCAAATTTTATCACAATCGTTAGAGCCGTTTTTTTATAAAAAAATAATAACTGATTTTTTGGAGGTTTTTTGGCCAAAAATGGGGTTGTTTTTAAAAAAATTTTCAAAACCCTTTTTCGTGCATCTATACAGTCCTACTTGACATGTCTGGTGCAAATTTGGTTGAAATCGATCGAATAGTTTTCTCTCTAGCTTTGTATACATACAGACATACAGACATACATACTGACATACATACAGACATACATACAGACATACATACAGACAGACATTTTGTAAAAAAACACTTTTTTGGACTCAGGGGGTCCCAAAACAGATATTTCCACAAAAATCTCAACATCGATTTTTTTGCGATCACTATACTTTCTCTATACTAGTATAGTGAGAAAGTAAAAAGTTGAATAGAAGTTGGATAAGCTCCTCAAACAACTGTAACTGGATTGATTATATTAATTTATTAAAGTTAGCTATATTTTAATTATAACAAGTAGGTTAATTCTATATAGTGATATACCGGGTGTTAAAATTAAGTGTTACAGTTATATACATAGGCTACAGCTGTATATGCATTTTATAGAAAAACGTTTCAGACAAAATTTTTATAGTGTTTAGGGGGAAAATTTTTATCTAAATTCGTTTTTTACAGCTGACCATAATATGGCCAATTTTTAAAAGAAAACATTTCTAAGTTACACCCATTTGAAAATTCCCTCAAAAATTAAAACAAAATGTTATTAAGTGATATGTTAGGAATTAAAAGAGCGTAGTATTACGAAGATAAATTTTTTATAGATTTCAAATTTTCTGTTCATTAAGTTTTAGTTTGTCTCATAAACAGTGCATTGTGTCAAGTGTTCGATAAACTTTAAAATTATGAGTCAAAACGGAGAAAAATGCCTTATGATTTTTGTCTTGGGTGAGTGTAATGAGAATTTCAGAACTGCATCCGAGATTTTTTTTAGCTTTTCGATATTTATAAATCTCATATAGGCCTATGACTTTTTATCGATTAAAAAGCTATATGTTAGAAAATGGTTGCATTAAAAAGAAAACAATTAGGCGAAAGACTGTAACTTAAGTAATGAAAACAATGCTATTGATGATTTGGCCTATGATGGATTTAATCCACACGTTAGCGCTCATTAAACAAGAAGAAATAGTGGTTTGACTTTAGGAACAATAATAAACATATTGCATCAACACAAATATCTGAACCTGATTTTGTTTTCAATAATTTAATGTTTTCTGATGAATCAACTTTTACTAACATGGGCCAAATAAACAGACATAATATTATATGTCTCCAGTAAATCCTCATTGGATTAAAGAAGATCCAAATCAACATCCATGGACATTAAATGTATATGGAGCAAAGCAGGAAGATTCCCCATTGCTTATTAGTTCCTTCCGCCGCGCCGCGCCGATTGGAGTGTCAGTCAGTTTATACATTGATCTTTTTTGATTACGACTTACTGTTTCTGACGATACAATTAGTGGTATCTACGAGAAACGGAAACAATTAACCATATAATAGATCTAGAACTGTTTAATCTACAAGAGTAAGTACGAACATAGGTTATATATCAGTGATACAAACATCGTTTGTAAATGAATTAATATATCAGTGATACAAACATCGTTTGTAAATTAATTAATTGTCTTTTATGTGTTAGGATAATGGAAATATATATATTTATGTAAGTAAATTTTTATTTAAAAATTATAGATGTCCTATTAGCGTATTATTTAAATCATTCTTTATTTATGCCTGTTTCGTACAAAGTACATTAGCCTACCCGTAATTTTGCAAAGAATTGCTAATTTTGTTGAATCGATCTTGATTAGGCATAGTCGATGGTATTAAATGCTACCAAACGTTCGCAATCACTTCTTGAATCGATTTAATGTATGCGTTGCCGTCATCAGTTTGAACATTTAATTGAACATTAAAGTATTAATAATTACTACTTTCCATTTCTTTATTATTTTAATTTAATTATTGACTCAATAAATTACGAATTTTAATTCGTAAACACTTTTTTCTGACATAAAATGAGTTAATTGTTAAAAAATGTAAGACTGCAATTATTATGACTCAGATGTTTGATTTTTTGTCACCTAATTAATACTTGTGTGCACAATAGTTGCAAATAATTTTGCTATCAATTACTCTTTTTTCTAATATAGCCTAATTAGTGTAATTGTTGCATTTCTAACAGGTAATAATTACATTATTATAACTTGTTGACATTAAAATAAATGTAATGAGAATTATATGAATATATTATGTCTTTAAGTTATAATTTAAAAAGTGAAATAAGTAAAAGTCTTAATAAAGAAATGTTTCATTTTAGAGTTTCTTATTATTATTTTTTTTACCTTTAAGAATAAGTAAAATAAAATGGGGTTCCAATTTGAAAAAAAAAACTTAGCCATAATAAGGTCAGCTATAAAAAAACGATTTCACCAACAAATTTCCCCCAAAACAATATAAAACTTTTGTCTGCAACGTTTTCTAATAAAATGCATATTTTCGGCTGTATTTAACTGTAACACTTTAATTTGAACACCCGGTACATCACTATATACAATTAGGCCCTACTTGTTATAATATATCAAGTAAACTTTTATAAATTTTTTATAAAAGTGCTTTTTTATGGGTGGGTTTTACTTTAGGGGCATTTTTGAGATTTGAAAATGTTTTCACTGAATTCTTTAGCGTCGAAATAGAGGGGTTTAAGGATAAACGAAGTCTTCAGCTCATTTGGTCCCGTCGCTATACACTGCGCATAGTGGTCTGATTTACCTTGTATAATCATAAAATCACTATATACAATTCGTTATTATTAAAAATGTACATCTAATGTAAATAAACTAGTATAATCATCCAGTTACAGTTGTTTGAGGAGCATTTCTAACTTCCATTCAACTTTTCAATTTTTGAACTCGGATATCTCGTAAACTACTGGCTTTACTGAAAAAATGATAAGGAATAATTTTGTAGATTATTTAATTTTCTTTATTTTTGATAATGGGTACGTACTGTTTTTAATATTTTCCGAGATATTTACGAAAAAACAAAAACAATCATCCCCCTCCCTCCACTCGCCACCTACCAATCAGGACTTTTGATATGATCATTATTAGACCTCAAACAATACTACAAAGTTTCAAAACTTTATGATTTCAAACCATATAACGCCTAAAATGGGTCTAATTTGACTGGACTATATGGTGGTGGTGTTCGTTATGCATACCCAAACGATTTGACTGGGGCAAAATTTAGCAAAGCGTTTAGAGTGCTAATGCCTTAAGGTTATTTCTATTACTTGCGATTGAGGGGTGAAAATGGGGTAACTATCCTAACAAATAAATATATAATTCCCCCAACTTCCCATGAGACTCGAGAGTGTTAATTTGTTAGAGAACGGCAATTTCGTATATTTTTCTCTTAAATAATACAAATAACTAGCAACCCCTTCGCATTTAAGGGTGACTCGCGTCTAAAAGGTGGCAATAGGGTAGATATCTCTAAACAATAAACATAAATTCCATTAAATATTTATAAATCGAAAACCCATTCACTCACTCACTGATCACAGTACCTCAAAAACTATACCACCTAGGAACTTAAATTTGGTACACATAATGCTCATAGGCACCAGAGGCGCACTAAGAAAAGATTTTAAATTTGGCCTTTAAGGGTTGAAACAACCCCTAAAACAATAAATATTGTTTGTTATATATCTTAAAAACCCTACGGTTTACGAACATGGAATTGGTACACATATTGCCCATAGGCGTTAGAGGAGCATAAAGAAAAGAATTTAAAAATATTTTTCGTTTAAGATTTGAAACAACCCCTAAAACAATAATATTGTTTGTTATGTATCTTAAAAACCCTACCGTTTACGAATGTGAAATTGGTACACATATTCCTCATAGGCGCTAGAGAGGCGCAGAAAGAAAAGAATCTAAAATATTTGGCCTTTAAGGGTTGAAACAACCCTTAAAACAATAAATATTGTTTGTTATATAATTTCATTAAAGATAGAAAGCTGAAATTTTGTCCTTCTATTTCTTACACGATACATATAAAAAGTAAACCAACTTTACATTTCGTTTCGTGCTGCTAGGTGTGGAAATGTGATAACAACCCTAAAAACAATAAATATACATTTTTATACTTTCCTTATAGCTAGAGAGAGAAAATTTTGTACATTTATTTCTTACAAGATATATATAAAAAATAAATCATTTTAAAATTTTGTCATAGGGATAAGGGATGAAATTGTAGTGATTACAACCCCTAAAACTATAAATAGTAATTGAATACGGCATAGGAACGTGAAATTCGGTACCCATATCGCTTATAGGCTCTAGAGGTGCACAAGCAAAGGATATTTAAAATATTTGGCCTTTAAGGGTTGAAACAACCCCTAAAACAATAAGTATTAATTATTGTTATACTTTCCTTAAAGCTAGAGAGCTGACATTTTGTGCATTTACTTCTTACAAGTTGTTACAAGATGCATGCAAAAAATAAACCAGTTTTATATTTTGTTACTTTCTGCTATGAGGTGAAAAAGTAGTATCAACCCTAAACCTATAGGTATTAATTGAATAGGCCTACCGCCTAGGAACGTGAAATTTAGTACACATATTGCTCAAAGGGGCTAAAGGCGCACAAGTAAGGATCTTAAAATAGTTTTCTTTAACGGTCGAAACAACCATTAAAACAATAAATACTGTATTGTTTGTTATAGTTTCCTTGAAGCTAGACAACTGATATTTTGAACATTTATTTCTTGAAAAACATTTATAAAAAGCAAACCAGTTTTACATTTTGTTACGTGCTGCTAAGGGGTGAAAATGTGATAACGCCTATAAAAAGAATAAATATTAAGTGACAGGCCTATTCTTTCCTTAAAGCTAGAGAGCTGAAATTTGGCTCATATCCCATATCCGTTCTAAGAAAATATTTTAAAGACTTAAGCTGATCAAAATTATCCCGATCTTTGCATTCTCATATTAAAGACGTGTCTGGGTGATCTGCAGCTAAGACTGATTTACCAGTCTGTAGATTTAGCGGTTGAAATAAAGACGCTCTTCACTCTGAATTCTTTATTAGCGAATTTCCATAGGAAAAATTAGCTATTGCAGTGGCCCTTATGGTAAGACCCAAGGTCGGGAGTAGCAAATGAGCACCGATCATGGTCCCCAGAACACGTTTTGAGGTGTCATTAAAAATCATATATATATGTATAAATGTGATCGCACTCTAGCGGCCGCATTTTAAATCCGATTTGGTCCAAATTAGGTACACATGTTGGTTGTCTATGTTGCTCGGACGAGTTCGTTAGCCAAAAAAATCCAGCAACAGGAAGTACGTTTTTTGACCGGAAGTAACTATTTTTTGAGATTTTTACTACGAGAATGAAATTTTTTAAAGTTTTTCTAAAAATGTAAGTGTAGGATGTTATTCTGCACATTTTGTTTTTTCACGCAACCTTAGGCCTATAGCTCGCTTGGTTCCCCCAAAATCGATCAAAACGTAAAATACCATAAAAGTACTCGGTGCCAAGCCAAGTGGTGCATACTCGCTAGGCCACTAGGCGCAAACAAATTCTACTAATATATTGTGTACACACAGACAGCTGTTCAACGCCTTCGCGAGTAGACCTATTTCCCAAATTGTTGGTTGAAAGCCTAAAACATAGGAATTTTCGCTCAACTCACGTCAGCGGTCCAGCTGCTTGGTCGAATTATTTTTTAATTTATTTAGCCTATAGACCTATACCCTGATGAAGACGATTGACGGGCAGCCAGTGAAAAATAAATATCAGACTAATTAAAAATACATGTAATAGGCTAATTCACTTTTGTGAAATAAAAGATAAAAGAAAATAAGAGAAAAATGTTACAAATAATATATAACATAGTGATGCAAAAAAATCCCCGTCGCGAAGTGCGGATATTGAGCTAGTAAGTTATAAATAGAAAAAATAAACCATTAATATTTCCATTGCATAAATCAAGAGTTTTCTTTAATTTAATGTGTGTATCTTGAACTTTACAATAATGTATTTTTACAAATAATGTATGGTCAGGTATTTTTCTTTAAAGAGATTAGCACTTAAATATGTTTTAAATTTTATGTGCTGTTTCATTTTACATAATATAGCCTACTTATTTTATTTTTTATAAGAGTTCAATCATAGGCTGCTGGGTCACACTACTTGGTGCGGCCTCTAGGAGTGTTATAGGTCTTTGTGTATTCACTGACGGTGTAAATTTACAGACTCGATGCTGTGTGTGTTAATATTTCACCTGAACAGCCAAATTGGCTTCCCAAATTTAAAAATTTTCTTGGGGAGGTCAAAAATATCCCTGGACTTCTTTTGCCGAAGAAGGAGGGGTACTCCTTAACACGTTCACTCCTACGCAAGTTTCGTATTTCCTATACTAGGAGCTGACCTTTTATTTTTTATATTTATAGTCTAAACTAGCTGGCCCGATCCGGCTTTCTCGCATAGACAAATCAAAGTTAAATGTATATTAACAAAAAATATATTATATCAATAAATATATTACACTATGTATTTCTTATGGGGATTTTTAGTAACTTTGACCCCCATAAACCTGCCCTAAAATATCGAATTTTTTAAAACCCTTTCTTAGCTAGCACCAGGACCCTAGAGGAAGCTACATACTAAATGTCATTCCAATCCGTTGTGGTTTTGTTTTAGTAACTTTGACCCCCCCCCCCAACCTCCCCTAAGATTTCGAATTTTTTTAAAACCTTTCTTAGCGAGCACCTATGGCCCTAAGGGAAGCTATATACCAAATTGCATTCCAATCCGTTCAATGGTTTTGGAGAAATCGTGACTTAGTACCTTTAACCCCCCAAACCACTCTAAGATTTCAAATTTTTTGAAACCCTTTCTTATCAGCACCTACGGACCTAGATGACACTACATACCAAATTTCATTCCAATCCGTTCAGTTGTTATAGAGAAATCGTGATTTAGTAACTTTGACCCCCCCCCCAAACCTCCCTAAAATTTCGAATTTTTTTTAAAACCTTTATTAGTGAGCACCTATGGCCCTAGAGGAAGCTACGCAGTGGCAGATCCAGTGAGGGGCGATTGGGTGGATCGCCCCCAACCGTCAGCAAAAAAAAAAAAATTGTTAATTGACCGAGCGAAGTGAGGTCTCCGTTTTAACTCCACCGTTCGGCATTTCGTCTGTGTGTCTGTCTCACGATTACGGCCAAACGCCTTGACCGATTTTGATGATTTTTTGCATGAATGTTCCTTATTCCTAGGCCGAGCCATGTATATATAAGGGTTTTTTCCATTTTTCATTTTTAACCCCTTAAATAAAATAAAAATGACGGCCGCACCGTTTCTCTCAATGTAAGCTTTTTTCCAAAGCCAGTTTGTGGCTTAAGGGTCTGCTCCAGTAAACGAGAAAGCAACAGGAAACGCACTTCCGGTATCACTGTATCCCTATCTAAACCGTGCAATTTCTTGCAGCTGAACGCTTTGACATTGCCTCATTTCAAACCATTTTATAAGTCTATCTTTTGTAATTGAGTGTTGAAAAAAAAACTGAATATTCTTTATAAAATGTCGGATCCGTGTTGAAAATTATTTTTCATTATTAATTTTTTATTGTGTTAGGAAAAAAATTCAAACTTTGTACTTGCTAAAATAAATGTCAGTTACTTGACAAATGAAAGAAATTTAAAAAAAAGTAAATTGCAAGACGGATGCGTATTGTGACTATGCTTAAAATGAGACCTTGCAAACAATTTTATGATAAAAAGTAAACGAAATAAATGGTTTGAAATTTAACATTGCTCTTTTGGGATAAAAAACCTTTTTTTACTGGAGAGCAGACCCTTAACCGTAAGTCGAATTTAAAAACTAATGACATTTTGCTAATAGCAAATTCGATTTTCAACAAAATTGTATCCTTGATTTTTTCCGTATCTCTAACGGTAAGCTCACAAAATGGCCGTAAACTTCAAATTTGTAAAAAATCATCCAAGTCTTTGTATTTCAACCACGTTTTTATACGTTTATTCTAAACCAATTCAAAAGTGTTGCGTAGCTTTTTTGTAGATAAAGGTTCAAAGAATTTATATATGCCAGTAAAAAAATGATTGAAGTAAAATTAACAAAGTTATTAGATAAAGAAACATTTATTAGATATTAGCATGTTCAGTAACGAAAGGAAAAAATTCAACTTTAGGCCTACATAAAAATTAGTACAAATTATTGTAATTTTTTCATAAATGTAAAAACGTTTCGTAATTTAGTTCTAAATAGAATTATATAAAAATATTTATCAATTTCAAATTTCTTATTTTGAAAACACCAGTTTTTATGTTCCTACTACAAGACTGCTAACAAAACTAGGCCTGTTTTGAATAGTAATTTAGGAATATATCCTTTGCAAAAAATGGCATATAATAATAAGAAAGTGTAGGGGATAAGAAAGTGTAGAGAATAAATCAAAGAATTAAACTGAATACTTGTAAATTTCATAAAAGTATTTGACTTAGCTTTACTTGAATTACAAAATGAGATGAAACAAATGAAACCGCTCAGCGATAAAGGACATACAAAAAATGACCGTTGGACACCGTGGGAAGTGTTGGTACATGGGTTGAGAATAAAGTTGAGATCACTATCACGACGTTTTAACATCGTTTGTTTTCATTATTTCTAATATTGGAATATGATATGAAAGTTATGGAACTGTAAATACATTGTTAAGTTTTAGTTATTAAAGTATGTAAATATTTAATTATATGTTTTCACTCTATAACTTGATATTTTTAGCTATCTTACGCATTATTAACCTAAATAAAACACAATGCCTCTAAAAGAAAATCTTTAGCAGTTAAAGCTCAAGAAAAGAAAAAAAAACGAGAACTAGAAATCCCGGAATCGAGGGAATTGTAAAATAATGTTTCGCTGGCTAAACCTTGTGCTTACTTCCTTACTGGCACACTATTTTTAACCTAAGCTCATAACCACATTCGTTATTTTAACGAGCGAGTTCTACTGTTCACAGAACTACTAATGTAGAAATTACAAGTAAGTAAAGTAATATAAAAGCTTCTTTGCGAAATAGCGCTAGGGTAGAGGTACTGTCTGCAGATCACTTGAATGCTTGCATCAGGAATGTGGCCGCTATTGGCTAGAGCTGCCTTTTGCTCAACCCTCAACAAGCTATCAGCAAAACCAATAACATTCAGGTTAGCGACTTAAGCAAATAAATGCAGAATGGAGGGCGAAATCAGTAGTAAAAGAGTGCCCTTCAGGGAGAATTCCAGGCTTGGCAAGAACCCTGGAGAAATTGATTGAAAAGACCAACAACGATTTTAGACAGTTTAAAGCATTGCGACTTGGACATACATCCGAAAATCTACCAGCTTCTCAAACTACAAGCTGCATTTCCAGTCAGCGTGGCATCTGCAGAACGCAATTTTTCTTCATTAAAGCGTCTCAAGACTTGGCTTCGAACTCGAATGACTGAAGAGGGACTAACAGGACTGGCTCTGATTCATGTCCACAGAGACATTAATGTTGATGTCAACGAGGCTATAAAACAATTTTGCAAAGAAGCCAAGACGACTTCACTTTGTGTATATAAAGTGAATATAGCTAAAAACAACTTAAATTTAGTAAATAAAATTGTTTTGTAACATTGTAACTATGGTTGGTTTATTGTCATCCTTCCAAAAAGTTTTATGTTTTTTTCGTGCATAAAAAGCTTGCCAAAAATGTATAATAAAACAATCAGTTTTTGATAAGAACTTACAAATATATATGTAAAATGATGTATTATTAAAATTAACAGTTTAATATATAGGCGTTTTCATTGTTGTATATGAAGATAAATCTTCAAAACATCATCATAATCCTAATAAGTTTATGTAAAAATAAAAAAACTTAGTCCTTCAATTAAATATATGTTGGTGTTTATGAGTAAACGTTTTATAACATTTTAAGATAAGATTGCCTTAAAGTACGTTTTAGACTACAACAAAATCCCATTTTTTCCGGGACCCCCCGGAAGCGCCCCCTCCGTGGCGAAGTCCTGGATCCGCCCTTGAAGCTACGTACCAAATTTCGTTCCAATCCGTTCAGTAGTTTTTGAGAAATCGTGATCAGTGAGTCAGTGGATTTGGCTTTTATACATGGTGTTTACAAACTCCCTGGAAATATTTTGTGTATTTGTTCCTTAGGTCAAGACAACCAAAAAACGTCATATAAAAAGGGTCTGAAATGCCTAGTTTTCTGTCTGTCCGTCTGCTTGTGTTTTTTACAAATTATTTTATAACTTGAGTAATATTTTAGATAGAAACTTCAAATTTGGCACGAACGTGTACACTTGAGAAGTGTATAAAATTTCATTACGATATCTTAAACAGTTTCAAGATGGCGGCCATTTAAAATCTTTGATGTTAAATTTCACGAAAACCGTAATTTTTATAAAAAAATTTTACCAGTAATAAAAAATGTAGAATTTTAAGACGAACAAAATCATACTTTATTTGCTACAATCGGATAATAAATAACTGAGTAATGGGAGTAATAATTTGTAAAAAACACAAACAGACGGGCAGACAGAAAACTAGGCATGTCAGACCCTTATTTATAACATGAAGTTTTTTGATTGTCTTGAAAAAAATACACAAAATATTTCCAGGGAGTTTGTAAACACCCTGTATATATAGATGATCAGAAATTACTTTATTTTTTATTTTTGAACCTTTCTACGTAATAATCGATAATATTTTAAAGCGGACGCACGAGTGATTCCATAGCACATAGGTTCAAAATTAGCGTGCGAAGCACGCAATGTATTGTGTATTGAAAATACTCCCAATACGGGAGTTGCAGTGCGAAGCACGCAATACACTATACGTCGGCCGCTTCTCATGGTGTTCAGTGTCAAGCTCACATGTGCGTCCTTAACAGTGAACGTTTTACTCCCCATACCCCGGTCTAGATCCCCCCCCCCTGTAGAAAATATCATATGGGCGCCCATGGTCAAATGGGGTGATTAAATACTAAAACATACAACAAATTTTATATTTACATATTATAATGTTATTTATGGTTATATTTTTGGTAGGATATTAAAGTGAACCTAGTTTGTTCTGGTAAGATAAAATATAAAACTTGAATTTTAGGATTGAGTGATTGAT
>JAGFPH010004304.1:9602-26726 GCA_018207615.1 Philaenus spumarius | reverse complement strand
GTATGTAGCTTCTTCTAGGGCCATAGGTGCTAACTAAGAACGGTTTTTTAAAAAGTTCGAAATTTTAGGGGGGTTTGGGGGGGTCAAATTTACTAAATCAAGATTTCTCAAAAACTACTAAACGGATTAGAACGAAATTTGGTATGTAACTTCCTCTATAGCCATAGGTGCTCACTAAGAAAAAGTTTAAAAAAATTCGAAATCTGAGGGGGGGGGGGTGTTTGGGGTCAAAGTTACTAAATCACGATCATTTGTCGCATTTATTTCACCAAAATAATTATGCAATAGCGAAGCATTGCCGGGTCAGCTAGTATAATATAATTGTACTAGCTGACCAATGCGAATATTTGTGTGATTTGTGATAAGATTTGTGTGATAGATTACACTTGCATATAGAATGTAAACAATCTAACTAACAGCTGTTATGTTAGTTAAACAGTTGTTATAATCCATGGCGCCTTTCATTAGGAATCATATGAACTTTCATATGAAAGTTTTTTAATCTATTGTTTTAGCGAAAACATAAATTTTAAGCCAGTTTTCGACAATAGCGGGGAACATAAGCTTTAAAATTATGTTTGAATCATTAATTTTGATGAAGAATTAAGGGAGATATGGAATTGCCTCCAAAAAACACATTTGAGAAATAATATATAAAGATATATACAGAATGTAAAGTAAGTCCTGATACACCTCGATATAATTTAAATGGATTTATATATCAACGTAAAACCTCTACATAACTATTATAACACTTTTTTCTGGTGTTTAAGAGGGTTTAAAAATTTTGCCTACAATTTCGAAAGGGGAGGGGTTAAAGGGGGCAACTTTAATTTTTTAAATGGCAACCCCTATCTTGTGATATATAATTGAAAAGCCCTTTAAAAAACATGAACTTCTGTGGTAAGAAAATAAAAATCAACTAACGCATTCGATTGTTACGCTCAAAAATATTTTTTTGTAAGTTATTTTTTTAACTTTATATTACTTCAAAGATGGAAAAAGATACACAAAATCTGATCTATGGACTGTTATTATTTTACTGTTAGGTGAAAACATAGAAAACCTATTTAAATTTTATGGAGGTGTACCAGGACTTATTTTACACTCTGTATATTTAGTAGTCTATACGTACTTATACGTACTATAGTATACGTATGTATGGACTCATAATAACGTCCAGTAGAACAGTCCGTATTCGGCAAAAGTGAATGGGCAGAGCGATGATCGCACCAGTCGCTTCAATCACAACGCACCTTAAAGGTCAAGTTCTAACTCGGCCATTAACTCGCCTTTCTACTAACCAATGGTTGGGTTACATTGGTCGAGTAGAAGGGCAAGCTAACTCGGCCAAGTACTCGGCCCCAGTTTGTACTCGCTGCATTTTAGAAATGTTCGTTCACATGCAGTATAGAAAAGTATGACAGTAGGTATGACGAAATGGCACAAAAACACGTTACTTTATTCGCACTCTCCACTCGACTGAACGGTAACACAGGGCGAGTAAGGTGGCAGCATAAAACTGTTGGTAGTGCGGGAAGGCGAGTGGGCGAGCAGCTGTTGGTCTGCTGAAACAACTCGATTCGCCCGCCAACTGGGTCTAGCAACCGACTTGCCCGCCAACTGGGTCTAGCAACCGACTCGCCATTCACGCGACTCGCCGTTCTGTCTACATTGGTCAAGTTAAAGGTCAAGTTCTAACTCGGCCATTATAAGATAACTCGCCCTTCTACTCGACCAATGTAGCCTAGCCCTTAGACCTCTCAAGTCGCAAATCCATCGTGAGTGGCCGCTCGTTCGTCGGCTCGTACTCGGCCACCATCACCAGCTCGGTATTGTTTTGTTGAATTCACTTGATATCTATGTCCAGTAAATATTTAAAGATTTTTTTAAAGAGCAAACATGAATATTTTATAAATAAGCTGTGTTTATTGACAAATGTAACTTATTTGAAATAGAAAACATGGTATTGCATAGTATTTTACCTCATACAAACTTTATAACCTATTTATATTATATAAATTACAGATGAAAACCAAAGTAGAAACAATCAATAGGAGGAACTATGTTTCGAACGACAAAAAAACACAACATCTTTTTCGAACACATTTCTAATTTTATATGAATTAAAATTATCCATGTCCGTAACTTTATAATATTATATTGATCAACGATTTATCATGACACTAACAACGACTAGCACAACACTGAGTGAAAATAGAGCTGCTGTATTTTTGAGCCAATCACAGCTGTTACAAAAGGAGAGAAAGCAATTCTTCGTTTTTCACATAGTTTAAGAGTTTGCCAACAGATTCCAGCACTTTACAGAAAATAACATTATTTTAATTATTAAATAAGACTTATAGTCTTCAATATTCCGTTTTTCGTCTTTTAACGACGGCCGTTTCGGCTATTCAGCCATTTTCAAGTTTCTTTTCAGGTTTTCCTTCGTCATTTTACACAAACACTTACACATAGTTACACATAAACAAAAAAACACTTACACGCCTGTATTATAAAAAAAAACTTATTGACTCATGAGTCGACTACATTTGATGATGTCCCGGTGCGTACTGTTGGTATGCAGGAGTTAATTTACGAAAGGGGTGATGGGTTATCTACCTGTGTCAGTACAGTGTCGCGTAACGCGTTTGAGGCGTAAATGGTCTAAACGGCCGTAGTTCAACGACGAAAAAACGGAATATTGAAGGCGGTAAGTATCATATTTAATAATTAATATATCAATTTTCGGAATGGCGACTAACAATAATAATTAATTGTTATAACATAATTTTGTAGGTTTCCACAGATATTTACGATGGCCATGCGAGTGTTCATAAGATTTTGATACAGATACTTAATCTTACATTATGGATATAGAATTCAGATCAGCTATAAATATTACTATTATTATGCCTATTATAATCTATTATCTGTGTATTATTAGAAGTGTTGCGTCGACATTGAAGGTTATATGTGTGTATGACTATTTTAAATTAGAGGCATATAAACGATTTGTGCCATTAGAGTTCCTCTAGATTATATAATATGTTAAATTTAACAGTAGGCCTACGATTACAATGGCAGTCATTATATTCTGATTATTGTATGCAAATTGCATATCTGGCGTCTTTTCAGTAATAATTTATCAAATTGACTACTAAACACCTCTATTCCAACACTCATTCGCTATATTACCCCCGCCATCTTACAGGCATCACGAGAAATTCGTACCAAATTTAAGCTGGGTTTTCCTAGCTCCGCACTTTTTGCGCAGCGCACTGCGCTCTGACGATCTCTCAGCGCAGTGCGCTGCGCGGTAATCCTTTCCTAGCTGCGCAGTTATTTGACTTTGTATCAGTTTAAAATTATAACAACACTGCTAACCCTCCCACCCCTCCTAATATCATGACACAAGTGTTTTTTTAATTCCTTTGCGAGCGTATTTTTATGCTATGGCGACTAACAATAAGCGGAAGCGTGTTGTGATTACTTTCACTGATAGATTAGCTGCTATCAATAAAATCGAAAATGAAAGTTTATTGAAAACTGTTGAACTGGTTAATTTAATGAGTATATTGTGATGTACTGTAATCCTAAAAATGTAATTTTAATTTAAATAAAGAACATAAGTGTAGCTTACAAAGAGATTTTTGAATTCGTTTGACTTTCAAAACCTTTCAAAACTGTAGTGTTAGATGTTCAATCGTTATCCGAAACGCCGCCTCCCCCCCCCCCCCATGTTCGGTTAACTGGGGTTTTACTGTAGTGTATTGTTACTACATAGATATATTCCTTTTATTATCTGTTTAATTTGGGATTGGTTAAGGGCCTCCATATTGAATCTGATTCCCATAAGAGCAATGCTACAGAATAAGTCATTGTTCCGTTAATTCGAGAAATGAATAAAAAAATTTGGTTTAATTTTTAAGTACTCCCATATGCAGATGTTGATTGCCGAATACATTTTCAAAAACTGTTGTTTTGTTTTCATAAACTTATGATATAAATAGTAAACGTTATTAATTGTTTACTCAGTTGCAAAAAGAGATATCGCAAAAAACCTTAGCAATCAACACCCACAATCTATTTTACTTTAAGAAAAAAATAAAAAAAATAACAACGTTTTTTTGAAGGCTATACAGCTTAAAAGTGAAGGTGTGGGTGTGGTTAGGTTAAGATTGAAATTGTACCCAACATCGCCGTTTTGAATTTAGGAACCCGAGAATTAATACAGACATCCAACCACATTGCCTGTCTACTTTTCGTAACAACTTCCAAATAAAGAACAAAAAAGAATTGCGTACCACTTTTGTTGATCAAAAGTCCAATCTCCTGCCATACAATGTCCTTCTTCATGGTGTTTTTAAACTGTTTATCGGCCATATTCCACAGTATTGGATGACCACCGAAGAGCTCGATAAGTTGTTCATCCTCACTACTGTACCTGTAAACTTATTAGACATTGTAGATATTATATCAATAATATTCATACAACTACAGCACTCTCTTGTAAAACTAAAACTAGTGTCCAAAAATAGCTCTGTTGCGCTCCGCGGTCCGCACTTGACTGCTCTCAAAGGAGTCGTCCAGTTGCGCAGAGCGCACTGCGGACCGCGGAGGGGTCTAGGAAAACGGACCCGTTCTATTACATGTTGTTGAGTAGGCTCAGCAGTGCGCTGTGCGCAGTGCGCTCCGCAGAAAGTGCGGAGCTAGGACAACCCAGCTTTAATCGGTTAAGTAGAAGTGCTTGAATATTTTCTAAAATATTCTTCTTGATATTCTAAGATTGAGTTCATTGTTTACAAGTTAAGTTACAAGAATAGATTCGTATCAGTCACATTATTTGTTAGCAATGTTATTTTATTGATTTTTTTTTCAAGAAAATTAATGGTTTGTTGTACAGTTTATACAGTTTTAACGTCGACATATAAATATAACTGAAATTGTAAGAGTTGATGAAGATATCTGTTTTAAAATAAAAAGAAGAAGACTTAAATAAACGTAGAAATCAGGAAGAAAAGTAGGAAGTAGGAACCTTTTAAATGTTCGCGCTCTTATTAAGGGCAATAGGGTAACTTGTATTACGCTTTGTAATTGAATCATATCTTTTACTTTCTCACTATACTATAGTATAGAGAAAGTATAGTAATCGCAAAAAAAATCGATGTTGTGATTTTTGTGGAAATATCCGTTTTGGGACCACAACGTCTTAGTCTTTATTCACTACCACCTAATTGCAAATTCTACTCAGTTTAAGACTGCATGTTTTACATTGATTTCATACAAGAAGCACCTGCTGCAGAGAGATACATACGAGAATATACATTTCCAACTTATGAGTGGCCCGTTGTGTTGTTACGTTTAGGCCTATTGCGCACTAAAAAGTTAGATTATAAATTAAGGGGTGTTTTGGCATCATTTTGTGTTGGTAATGGTATAGCTAGTTATACAATGTTGCGTTATTTAAATTTTCGACATATTAAAGTTGATGCTAGTGCAAAAAAAAAATTTTGAAGATTTATTTAATTACTTAGATGTTTGATTTCATTAAAAAAAAGTAGCACCTGCACCAAATTTAAATTGATGGCAAAATTGATCCTTAACAGCTAACTAACAACTTTCGGAAATCCAAAAAAAAAATGTTTTTTTACAAAATGTCTGTCTGTATGTATGTATGTCTATCTTATCTTCTAAAGCGAGAGATAATTGTTTGTCTACTAAATGGATCTGGAATCTCCGTCTAAGGATTTTTCATTTTTTCATTTTATATGGGGCTTTTGGCCACGAGAAATCGATTGGAAATGGTCACCAGTCTGGGAAAATTCGTTTTCTACGTATTTTTATTAAATTAAGAAGTGAAATTTGTCCATTTTAAACAATACAAAGCACAGCTGATGCAAATGTTTTCAATGCCATTACAATAATAATCTGCTTTCTTTTAAACTGTATATTTTATTAGAGGTAAGCCATAGTTGTATCTATTTATAGTTACCATGGCAACGAATACTTCTGCTAAATAAACATACCCTTTATTTAGTTGTTTAATGTTATAGGCCTATCCTAAACGATGTTCACGGAAATTTGCAATAATAGTTATTGACGTGAGCAAACTAGGCCCTAGGCCTAAATCGATATTGAAATATTAAACTTTAATTTAGGCCTGACTTATTTCTGAGGCATAGCGTTGAGATTATGGTTAATCCTTTAAACTGTATTTTTATTCAGGTAAGCCTAATGTTGTATATACCCTTTATTTAGTTGTTTAATGTTACAGGCCTAACCTCAAAACTCAATAATCCAATTTTTATTATTGAAATCATAGCCCTGCTTATAATCGAGCTTTAGCTCGGTCTCCTGGTACTGTATACAAAGCTAGAGCGAAAACTATTCGATCGATTTCAAACAAATTTGCACCAGACATGTCAAGTAGGCCTGTATTGATGCACGAAAAACGGTTTTGAAACATTTTGGAAAAACCCCCTTTTTGGCCAAAAAACCCCTAAAAAATGTGTTAATATTTTCTTTATAAAAAAACGGCTCTAACGATTTTGATAAAATTTGACTTATTTGTAGCCTTTAATGTACCCTACCATATGCAAAAAACTGCATCTTTCTAAAAATTCTCGTTTAGCTAATAATAATAATAAAAACTGATTTTGGGGGGTTTTGGCCATAAAGGGGGTTGTTTTTCAAAAATTTTCATAACCCTTTTTCGTGCATCTATACAGGCCTAATTGACGTGTTTGGTGCAAATTTGTTTGAAATCTATCGAATAGTTTTCTCTCTAGATAATAATAATAATATTTATTAGTTAATATCCTACTTTAGTAAATCACCTCTCCTACCCCCACCTACAATTATGAAGTCACAGTGAATCTGTTTAATAATTTAAATATGTTTGTGAGTTAGTATGTGCCAGTTCCTGGTACCGTTTATTAATCTTTATTTAAACGTATCATATTATACATTTAGATTACTACTATAGTCGCGAGCACGAAATAAGGCGGGTGAGAACTTTTGCGCTGTGCCGCAGAGCAAGCGATTCTCGACCGCTCCTCGTTTTGCCAGTCCCATATCTGGCAACAGGTCAAAAATTCTCACCCGCCTTATTTCGTGCCTCACTGCTTCGCTTCATTTGCAGCGAACAGACTCACTTCGCGAGTTTGCATTTCGGTCGTCATCAAAAGCTGCCCCCATGATAAAATCCCCTACTTAGATTTGATCCGGGTAGGCCCTACTTTAATTTCAATGGTACCGTATTTTACGTTTCGATCGTTTTTGGGGGGCCAGATGGGCTATAAGGTCGTGTAAAAATACAAGATATGCAGCATAATCTCCTATATTTATGTTTTCTGTATAAAACCAACCGAAAAGTTTTATTCTAGTAGAAAAAATTTTAAACAAGTTTTACTCTTCCGGTCAAAAACGTGCTTCCGGTTGTTGGGGTTTTTGGCTAACAATCTCGTCCGAGCCACTTAAAAAACTGACGAGTAGGCAAATTTGGACCGAATCGGACGTAAAATGCGGCCGCTAGAGTGCAAACACACGTATTCACGTATATTATAATATAGGTTATATATATTTAACATTTTCAATGACACCCCATAACTTGTTCTGGGGACCATGATTGGTGCTCATTTACTACTGTCAACCTCCAACCATAAGAGTCACTGGAATGGCTCATCTTTCCTATGGGAATGATTTACTACTGAACTTTCGTTTTTTTTTTTTTTTTTAGTTTTGGATATTGGTAGAATTGTTATTGTACAACATGGCTGCCATACGTTGTAAATACAAAACATCTCATCTGTGTTTTTTCGACTTCAGTCAATCTCTTTTTTTGAGATTTTTATTTACATTTATCATTCTAAAAGGTAACTCGCAATAGTCACACTCCAGATCTGTATAATAATGAAACGTGTGAAGTGCTGAGTTAATTGTGAAATGCTAGTTTTGTTTGACTGTAATTTTAGAGTGCAAATCGATATTTTACTTAGATAGGGGGTGTGTTCCAGGGGTGAATTATTCTTATTGTTATTTTTGAATTTTTGCTTAATACTACAAAAAATAATGTTAAAATATATAACAGTTTGACTTAATATTTCAAACTAACTGCTCTTTTTTAGTGAAATGTCTAGTTCATATTCATTCATGAGCTAGTTAAAAAAGTGAGTTAGCTAGCCTAAACTTGAATCAGCGTTTAATTACGGATCTTACTATTATAGATTCCACACAAACCTATAATATATTATAATATTATGACCTTTGTTGAAATAACTTATTATCCTCAGTTTTGAGGCTATTTAGAGGTTTAAAATCTTATTCAGTTAATGTTGTACCTTTAACCCAAGTCTTAGATTAATAAACTAGTAAACCAGTACGTACCTAAATGTAACAACAATAAACAGTACTTAAAACATGCAATATGGGCTATTAGTAATTTTCCAAATACTTGAAATAATAATTATTTAGGTTTGAATTTATATTTTTAGATCTATGAATCATAATCTAAGCCTTCTGCAGCAAAATTTTAGTATACCACTACTTGTTCTATATTTCAGCTGGGTTGCCAATGCACACAAAAACCCTCAACTTAAGATGTATCACAAAACCTGTCAATAGTTTAGTGGTATTACAGTACACAAACTAAAGAAAACTGCTACATTTTGTATCTGTAAACAAAGAATCATAATATTATGCCTAAAGCGTAAATCTAAACACAGAGTTGTTTACATCTTCAAATGATAGGGCTACTTAAAAACATGTATAAAACAAAAGTATGCCTTAACATATACTTACCAACTTCTAGGCCTACTTCGTAAAGCAACGTAATAGCCTAGAATATAAAATAGGCCCTAGATTTTCATTAAAAAATATAAATACATTAACCTAGCCTACTAACTTAACTCACTTTTTAAATATCATCTTTCATCCTGCTAACTTGTAACAAATATTTTTAAAACTATAAATTAAATTTTCATGAAAATAGCCTAAGTATAGGACATGTATAAAACTTAGCCTAAACAAATGTATCTCTTCTTTTTGTTTAAAAACGGTTAAACATACAGTTAATGCCTGTTTTGAACATTGGTTTAAGGGTCGGCTCTAGTAAAACAGAAAGCAACCTGCGACTCCAAATAGTGGCGGTAGGTTACGCGGACATTGTTCATCCTAAATCCATTTAAAACCCGCAATTGTTCAAATGGCGTTTTAAAAAAAATACCAAACTCTTGGGGACAAAATTCTTCATGCGAATGGCTAGGTTGTTTTTCGCTATAATTAATAGTGACAACATAAAAAAATATTAAAAATCAATGTTTTAAATTGTTAATAAATATTAAACAAAATGTTTTTCTTAGTTTTTGAAAAGCCATTTGCATGCATATTGGCTATAGCTTTAAAATGACATATCGTTCATAATTATCCGATCAAAAATCAAGGAAAAATTTAGATTTTAATTTAACATTGGTCTTATGGAATGTCAGCCAACATGGCCGACAGCTAGAGCCGACCCTTAAACTCTTACTACACTACCAGTATCTGTTTCAGTATGTCGGCTTATTTATTTAGTGTAGACCTAGGCCTACACGACATTATTTTAAATTTAAAAGTTTTCAAATTAATGCAATCTTATATGAATTTAAACGCTCATTTAATAACATAAATATGAGACTTAGAAAAGAACCCAGCAAATTAAAAGTAGGTCAATAATGTACGAAATACCATTGTTTTCTTGCTAAAACAGCTTTACTTTATCCAAATTAGAACCTAATGAAGACGAAGGAATAGCGTAGAGAACAGAAACACCGAATTCCAATCGAACTAAATCAGAACCTGCACGACTGAGTTTTTTTAAAGGGTAGGAAGCTTAATGCACATGTTTTGCCAGTGGGTCATGGCTGGTTTCCAATCCTATCTTTAAAATTTGAGAATTAAAATGTTTGTATGGTGGTTAACTTTTAGCCATTTTATTTTATCTGAGTAGGCTAACCAAATAATATTTTATCTGAGTAACCAAATAATTGGTGCTGCTATGAATTGGTGTAATAACAAATTTCAAAAATACATTTTATACAAATTAATTTTATGCATCACAACTTACGTACTTACTGTGTTAGGTTAGTTTTTATGGGTGGTTGCCATCACCTGAAAGTGTTAGAGGTTAGAATTAGATAGCCTATATATACACAGAGCTGCTGAAAAGTCCAAATGTTTAGTGAGTGGGTAGAGTAAACCCAAATTAATAAAACGTTTATAAGGCATAAAATTGTTCTTTTTATGTATGGGGCAACTTTGCCCTCATATTCTAAACTGAAATTTTTGAGATTCTCAAATTTTTTGATATAGACCCCTATCGTGTGACCCCTCATTTTAAAAGTATTGATAAAAAACGACCATCATTTTCATTAGGGTTAAGATTGTTGGTTTTATTTAATCAATACCTTTAAAATGAGGGGTCTACATTTAAAAAAATGTTTGCAACCCACAAAATTTCCAATTTTGGATATGGGGGCAAAGTTGCCTCATACATTAAAAAGTATATTTTTATGCCTTATAAACATTTTATGAATTTGGCTTTTCTCTACCTATTCACTTTAAGAGTTACAGGGGTGCTCAGGACTTTTCAGCAACCTTGAATATAGGCTACTGTAAGTCTGAATATTTAGTTCATTTTTGGCAGGCTAAAAGATATTAAGCACCAACAATGTGCAAGTGCTTAAAATAATAGTTAAAATAACCCCTCCACCTCCACCAATGCAATGGAAGTGGAAACAATGGTAATCATACAGAGAGCTTAGTATTGATATTTATCAAGTAGGTTTAGCCTATGTTAAAAAGAATTTTAGGAGGATAATTAAAACAAGTGGTTTTGTTAATTATATTAATTTTATATATTGACGAAAACACAATAAAATCACAATACAGCAAATGAAATTTTTTTGAAATCGGTTAAAAGCGACATCGCATAAATCGATACCGCATATAGCGGGGACTAAAGAAGTAGCCTATTAGAACACCAGCTATTTCTAGTCAGTCATGAATTAGGAAACTGCCATTCATCAACGGGCACAAATATATCATTTCGGTAGCTTGGCAGTAAAGATTAAATAGGATCCTTGCCCGACATGCAATCAGAAAGCAGACAACACATTGTAATCAAACCGATAGGCTGACCTTTGTTCCCATTTATTTCTTATCTATTTTCCCCCAAAATAAATATTTTTCCCTTATTTTTATAAATTTTTTACCTGGCCAAAATTGTTCTAGCTCAGCCTCAATTTCCCCCAAACCTCGTTCGGAAATGTTCTGCGTTTGGCAATGATCTAATGACTAATTGTGCCTATTTCATGTGTTTGATTCAAATTACACATACAGTTAATATTTTCGAAGTATTTGTTATAGCTTATAATTGATTTTGACATAATTGGGTTGATGAGAAAATGTAAATATAAATAACTCTCCAAGCACTGTTTGTTTATATAGGCTCATTAACTTTATTAACTGACCATATGTTATTTGTTTTCAGATTGTAAAGGGAGTGTAATATTTTATGATGATACTTCTGAAGGAGAGGCTGATGGGGGACCTTGGGTCCCCTCTAACCCTTTCATAGGGCATAGTTTTCCGCAGAAGCTAATGGAGGCAAGGGAAACTATCGGAGACTGGGAAAGAGCTCAGCTTCGGAGAGGGCATATTCGTAGCCAATTTATAGGTAAGCTGCAGGCATTACATTAGTTTGGAAAACCTCGATTATTTCATATTTACAGTTTTCAGCACTTCATTTATTGACTTTGATTTGCGAGTCACTATCTTGCAGGATGTTTCTAGGCTACGTTAGTGCAATTTAAATGTCTGTTATGCCCGAACTAGTGGTTGCAATAAACTGGTTATATTTTTGTTGTAAGGAAAGGCTCAACTATATCGCCAGTCACAAGGGTGCGTAACATTGGCAATTAATGACAGGTTCTAGTTTTATCAATAATATTTTTTTTTAAATAATTTTCATTTTAGCCTACACTTTTTTGGGCTCTATAAAAAAACTGGGGATTTAGGGTAAAACCTTTTATGTTCGAGGTTTTTTTTTGCCTTTCCGATACACATTGGGGGCAAACTAAGTGTGTACCAAAAGCGTTTGATGCTAAAAGGACAGTTATCCCTTCTTTTTTTATGTTGTGTCGTGGGGCCTGGGTTTCTTTTCAGAAAGGTAAGGATTTTTTTTATCATCTTGAAATTAATCCTGTTTTATCGAACTTTGAAGGTAGCTCTTTCTTGTTTTAGAATAGAGAACGATCATTCAGCTGCAGCTACAATCACGGAGAAAGCTGTTTGTATGGCAGGCGTCGCTTTATCATACTATAGAGATAGCTTTTATTCTTTTTTGAAAGAGAAATCATCACTCAACGGAAGTTACAATCATTGGGGAAGTTGTGTATATAAAAGGTTTTTACTAGATTGCTCCACAGTAGGCCTACTCTATAGAGGTAGCTGTTATAATAGGAAACATTCATTCAGCGGCAGCTACAATCACTGAGGAAGTTGTGTGTATGTATGGTCTTCCTAGGTCATTCCATCGTATTTTGGAGGTAGCGCTTTTTCATAGAATAGAGAACGACCAGTAAGCGGAAGTTACAATCACTGGAAAAGTTGTATGTACGGATGGCTTTTCCTAGGCCTCTTGTTCGTAATCTGGAGGAAACTCTTCATTATTTTTAGAATCGAGAACAATCATTCTGGGGAAGCTACAACCACTAGGAAAGTTGTGTAAAGGGATGACTTTTCCTAGGTCGCTCCATCTAGCAAAATAAGCAATAATTAATTAACAATTTTAAAAAAAAACAATACTTTTACTTTACGCTACTTTTACATGAACTCCAGCCTCCTTGTTTTGAATGACTGTACTATAAAAGTCTTCTTTTTCTCTTAGCGACTCCAAAAGCTATTTTTCAGTGGATAATTAAGGCTAGGCCACTTATACACCCTTAACATTGCATGGATCTTTTAAAAGTGTGCATCCGTCTAAGGCCATAAAAACTCCTCTCAACTGATGCAGTTGTAGCTGGTAGAGCTGGTTATTAATTTAGCTAAAAAAATAACCCCCTTGAAAGAATGATTAAAATACGCTGACTAAATACATATTTTCAAAACTTAAACTAACTTGGTGATTTATCCTGAAATGTTGTGGTTCTATAAAACACATTGTGCAATGTGCATACTACTGTTAAAAACCTCTAAACATTTCTCTTTCCTGCTTCACCATCTATCTATAACCTACTTATTGAGGCCAGCCCAAACACAATACCTCTGCTGTAAGTTGGTGAGGAGTTGGGTATCCTGCAGAATCCATGTGATGTTGCAGCATCAGGTCAAGGTTACCATGTTCTTACAATGTCATTGAAGTAATAGGATACCAAATTTCGAATTGATCAGACTTGTGGAAGTTGCTCTTATCCATTCATCAACTAGAAAAGAGCTGATGATCTACAAATGACAGATTTTCTTGAATCATAGCAAAGAAGATTTTTTTATCGATCAAGTCACCTTTCAAATGAAAAACTAAATAAAAATCCGTTCATTTGTTTGGGAGACAGATACACACGTTAAACTTATGACACCCCTCTGTTTGTATCGGGGGTTAAAAATTGACGACGCAAATATCATATTTAAGTTACCAAAAGGTGGCATTTTGCATGACATTTCTGACTAGACCTGCCTAAAGCAGCCGAGATGCACCGAAATTTGCGATGACTAGGCTCTTCAACGTTAATAAAGTTCAGAGTGAGAGAAAGGACAAAGTTATGGTAGGGATGGACGCGAGGTGTGGTGGTACAGAGCCATATAGATGTGCTAGACTTAGCAAATCCTTCTCACATTTCAAACTGTTCCATAGAGACTTTTGATTTATTTCTGGTGAAATATCCATATTCTCTCTTAGTTTGTTATTCTGTTAAATGATTAAAATTAAATTTTTTCATTATTTTCCGTACTCATCGCCACAACTAGCGATGAACACGCCTCTGCACTGATCACCATATAGTTCCTACTACCGATCATGAATGTGCCAACTAGTTAACTTCAAAAAAGTTGTGGATTCACACCATTCAATGAATAAAAATCTACATGCAATGCTCACATGATAATGATAGCTGTTTTTCGCATATGTTTGTGAACATCAGAGTCAGTAATATAATAGTAGCCTTTCCTTTTACACATTTCAATTTTAAAATATCATCTTTTTAGGATTAAAGTCAAAAGTGGATCCCTTATAATGTAGGATCACGTTTGTATGTAAGTCTTGCTTCCTGCACATGAAATTGAATTATAAAGTATGTTAACTTGATTCAAATTAAATTTTTTTATTATTTTCCGTAGTCATCGCACTAATTTTCCGTAATAATTACAACTAAACAACATTTTTAATATAACAAAGTTTAGTACTTCTACAACTGAAAGTACTTGCAACTAAAATTTGGAGAAAAACAGTTATGTTAGATTACACATGTACTTTACAAAACCCATGTACTTTACTGGTAAACAATAGCAAATACGTATTGCCACGCCGTACACACGCCTCTTAATTTCGGGATCACCGGGTCTTTGCCCCACGTTCGGAGCGTCACTCCTCACGCGTGCCTCCCGCGCCGTTAATTCTCCGGAACCGCCCTCAGACAAGCCAAGCCTTTAGGCCTAACCAGCGTGTTTCCCTTTCTATTTTTTATTCGATTTGCCCTTAAAAAACTTTTGCGCGCATACGTGGACAAGAATAGGAAATACACTCACTTTCCTAATTCTTATAAGTTGTTTGTAATTAATACACTTTATTTTATTTTACTAGCTCTAGTCAGACTCCTTCTCGGGATCGTGCCGTTTGGAGTTATTTAGTCACACACAAGAATTAATATAACCTTATTTTCTAACTTATTTTTAGAGCACTGGTTAAATTTTGGTACTGGATATTTAACTTATAAATGAAAGAAATTAAAATGTGCAAATAAAACTTTTTTATTTTAAAAAACAAATTAATTTTGCTTTCGCAACTGCTTCAAATTTTCAAACAAATATAATAATGATATTTATAACTATTGTAATATTTACATTTATTTCGCTACGCTTTTATACCATTGTGAGAATAGGGAATATTCCGAAATGATTTTACTTTTATACTTTCCCCTGAATTTACTATTATTTTACTTATTCTTTTTGAATTTAATTCTAAAAACTTTATTAATGGATTTTATTTAACTTTAAAATATAGCTTGGTTATTTTGTACTCACAAATATGATTTATCGCGGCTTTCCTCCTTGGTGGTTTAAGCCTTGGAATGAAGTCCTTGATCCTCTTCTTTCTTCCTGTCTTCTCTCCTCTAGGATTTCTCCTCTTCTTTAAGGTAGAGCGATTTCTTACGGCTCGATGATCTGTACCGGAGTTCGTGATATTTGCCGACCTACTGCTGCTTCTGAAACTTTTACGTGGTCCTCGTGTGGCTATCAAAACGCAACTAAACAGAATTTATCCTTCAACCTCGTCCGATCTGATTTGGAGTCAAGAGACTTACTCTGCCTTTTTTGAGTAACTTTGTTTCTCATGTGTTTTATCTGGGTTTCTACGTTGTAGAATTTTACTTAAATTATTTAAATTAGGTCCCACGACTTTTCTTTCATTAATTTAATTTGATTTCATCGATAATTGTTAATTTCCTTTGCAGAGCAATAAGTAATTGTATTGGCTTCGGTGGTGGTAGAATGACGTCATATCTTCAGCCTCCCTTCGCTGTGTTTACCCAACCCATTCTGGCCCGTACAGGAAATTTATACTTTTTGTATTTAATTCTTTCAAAGTGCTCTAATTTCGTAACCCCTGGTCCGATTTCTTATTTCTTTGACTCATTGGATTCTTGACCATCTCCTGATTCTTTCCTCCTTTGAGTTGTTGTAGGGTTCCTGGTTCCCCAGTTATCGCCTTCGTTTGTTTTCTTTAAATTTTGAATTTTAGTTTCTCCAAATTGGTCTAAATTGGAATTTTCTTGGTTCTATCCTCTTCTCCTGGTTCCCAAAACTGTTCTTCTTTTTTCTCTCTTCACTTTGGGCACGGTTCTGTGGCCTGTTTTGTGTGACTCGTCAAATTTTGGATTTGGCAACCCCGGTTTTTGGTTTATGCCCCCTTCTCACATGGTATTTTACATTCACATATTTATTACATATTATTTCGTATATATTTATTTCTTTATTTGTTATACCTTTATTTCCCTTTATTTAATTGGTTATTTTATTTTATCTATTTTTGAGCCTTTTCTGTCAAAAATATTTAATTATTTCAATTTAATTTTTGTTAATTATGATTAATTTATTATTCTTTAATTTATTCCCAATTTAGGCCTTTGAATTATTTTAATTTGTTACTTTTAGCATTTTTCACCTAAGTCTTTGTTTTATAACTTCTTAAAATTATTTTTATTAAAACAATTCTGTTAATTAGTTTCTTATTGGCTTCTTCTCCTCTGTTCATTTCATTAAAAAGAATTTACAATTTTGTATATCTTAAAATATTAACATGGTGTCTTATGGAGCATAGCAACAGTACCTTGATTTGCAGTACTGTACTGGACAAAACTCGACCTGAATTTTCCCGTCAGTCTCTCTTAGAATAATTCACCTCGCTTTGCTTCTATTGCGTTTAACATTGACTAGGCCTTCAATTTACAATATATTTATTTTAAATTACTTCATTTCACTAATACATATATGTTTCCCTTTATAATTTACTTACAATGTGTTATTATATTTATTACTTATCCTATTTTTGCATATTTAGGCCTTCTGGCTTCGATTTACAACTTTTTGTTTTAGGCCTAATTACTTTTGGTAATTAGTCCATATGTGTCGGGTTTTTGCCCGTTACAGTATGTTTGTGAAAAAGTCATAAAAAATAGGTTTTTTTATTTGTGTGATGAACAGCAATACTTATTACAATAAGTAATCTAGAGCACCGGATATGCTTAAATGACTAATTTGTGGTTTAACTCACCGCCAGCAATCCTTTTTTGAAGTAATCCTTCTATTTTATACCTATCACGACACGTGTTTCGGACATATTATTCGTCCATCGTCTGGTGAATAAAAATA